>JAJAGP010002034.1:82500-140400 GCA_025084515.1 Ancistrus triradiatus
TCTCTAATGGTCAGGACCCCCACACATCAGGTACTATTTGGGTGGTGGATTATTCTCAGTGACACTCATGTGGTGGTGGTGGTGGTGTGTGTTGTGCTGCCATGAGTGGATCAGACACAGCAGTGCGGCTGGAGGTTTCAAACACCTCAGTGTCACTGCAGGGCTGGAAATAGTTCACCTACCAAAAATGTCCAGCCACTAGCATCCTGTGAGCACTGATGAAGGATTAGAGGAAGACTAACACAAACTGCAACAACAGATGAGCTACTGTCTCAGACTTTACATCTACAGGGTGGAGCAATATGGTTGATAGGTCTAAGAGTGGGCACAGTGAGTGAACAGGCTTTAAAAACTCTGATCCAATCGCACCAGCACAAAACACACACCAACACATCAGTGTCACGGTGGAAATCCTGACCATTACAGAACAAAGAGGACTAACAAACTATGTAGAGAAACAGATGGAATTTTAGATATACAAGATCAAATGAACAATGATTGTAGAAACAAGGCGGTGCACCTAATAGTGAACGCCTCGAAGTAAGGTCAAGTTTTAAATTCTCAATTAAATTACTTAAGGACTTTGTTGTTATATGTCACCATAACAGTACGTTTCAGCCTGAATGTGTAGGAATAACAATACCTTTAGTAAATATGTCTTCAAGTACAAACGAGTTAAAAACCTGTTCCGTTTCCCAGGCTGACGTATTTGTATGGGTTTGTTGTTTTAACAAGTCCTTTTAACGTATTGGAGGGAAAAAAGTAATACAACAACGCAAGTGATTAGCGCCAGCACCAATCCCCGGATGGATTCCCAGAGTCAGACTGTGCCTGTGAGGAGTTTGCATGTTCTCTCAATATCTGTGTGGGTTTCCTCTGAGTTTTCTCCCACATTCCAAAGACACGATAGGTCAAACTGGCACCTAGTGTCCCAGTGTGAGTGTTTGGTCACTCAAGCCCTGCCATGGATTGGCACCCCTGTCTAGGGTTGGTTACAGTCTTGCACCCTCTGCTGCTGGTTTGGGCCCGGTTCCCCACAACCCGGATAATGGACAAAACGGTTACGAAAATGAATGAACGGGGGGAAGAAATTGTTTTATGATTGCGAATGCAGCTGAGGCAGAAGTACTGTGCGATATTAGCAAGCACAGAGATACCACGAGGAGCTCAGTTCTAGAACGATGAAGACCAACGATCACAAACCAATCTCTATGCTATATGGAGGTGGCACAACTGCCGGTGCTGCAATATTGAGACTGTGAAAGTATTTGCACTGCAAGGTTTCTCCAAATATGAGCAGACAGTAATGGGACGAATGCTGAACCAAGTCATCATTTCCCAAGAACAGACAGAGCATGGACTACACAAGCTTCACTGCTGCAGGCATGTTGGCTAGAGGTGGAACGTAGAGCATTTAGGCCCTGAGCCTCAGTGGAATTACTGTAAGCACCAAGATGAGCTGATCAGCAGGTTGTCCCTCCCCTCCTATATCCTTGACCTCCACACACCTGCCACTCTGAACTCCACAGGGCAGAACATCCTGTACACACACACTTATAGCAAAACACTTAGCCATGCAATACAGATGCAGCGGCAGCACTGCAGCAATCATGCATACGCTCATGTCTGACGGTCCCACTGAGGAGCTTCTGATCAGGGACAGGAGCAAATCGGACATGTGGCAAAGCTCACTGATTACTTTATTAGGTACACGTCTGTGTTTGCACACTCACTGTCCATTTTATCAGTTCCACTAGCAGTATAGACGCACTTTGTAGTTCTACAATTAGATTAGCTCATCTGTTTCTCTACATACTCTGAAGGGCTGTACACGATACAGCAATATACTGAGATATTTATTTTCCCAATATACTACATCAATTGTCAGCTCAAAATATAGATCTGCTTGAAGTGTTTTGACTATTTGTTCGCAGAATTATCGAGGTGACATTAACACGACTCATTGTACACCGTAGCTTGCATTTCAGATGTTCTTACATTTTCTGTGTGGAATATCGTGATATAATCGTATCGTGGCCCATATCGCGATGCCTATCGTATCATTCAGTCCTTTCCAATACCAACACCTAATACTTTCAGTCCCCTTTACTCTGTTCTCTAATGGTCAGGACCCCCGCAGATCAGGTACTATATGGGTGGTGGACCATTCTCAGCACTGCAGTGACACCGATGTGGTAGTGGTGTGTTGTACTGGTATGAGTGGATCAGACAGCAGTGCTGCTGGAGTTTTTGAACACTGTTCACTCTAGCAGAGACATCTCTATTTCTATAGATATTTGTAGCTGGTGGACTATTTTCAGTCCAGCAGTGACAGAGGGGTTTAAAAACTCCAGCAGCACTTGTGGCTGATCCACTCATGCCAGTACACCACACACTAAACACACCACCACCACATCAGTGTCACTGCAGCACTGAGAATGATCCACAACCCAAATACTACCTGATCTATAGTGATCCAGAGCATTTGAGAACAGAGTAAACGGGACAAAGTTTGTAGAGAAACAGATGGACTACAGTCTGTAATTGCAGAACTACAAGGGGCTTCTATATGGTAAGCAGAACTGATAAAATGGCGCATGTACTTCGTGTACGTCTTCTACAAACCACTGAACAGAACAAAGACAGCATAAGAGTCACCAACCAAACATTATGTAAGCTGGACTAATTGGAAGCTTTTGAGCAGAACAGCTGTGACGATTCCATCAAACTTAGGATACCCATGTTAAAGCATTAATTAATTAGCACCTTCCTCGAACCCGGGCCACTTCTCAGAATCATTACGCACAACCAGACATGGATGCATAGCAAGCAAAATGGAAGAGAGATAGAAAGAGCCAGAGCAGATTTAAGTCAAGGATGGAAATGAGATGTTCTCACACAGTCCAAGACAGCAGGAAGAAGACCAACTGATGAGGAAAACATCCAATAAATCAAACCAAGAACAAAAAAAACAAATGTTTCAGAAGAACCAGGTACCAGGTACACTCCATTATCCCAACCAAATGTAAAAATGTATCAGTAAAAACTAAACCTACTAACATTTGTATGATTAAATGGACACTAAAGGAATCCATCTGGAACAACAAATGATTAAAAACCATGTAGAGGCAGCTGGCGCTTTTGATGCTGCGGAGGGTCTTAAACGATCGTACTATACTTTATGCATAATACATATTTCTGGGAAGAACCCATTGCAGAAAGAAAAAAAGCACGTAAGAGTGAGATAAAGTGGCAACAAGAGGGAAGACAGAATGAGTGTACAGGAGAGGCTGAGTCACGAGAGAGAAAGACATCCAACCAAAAAGTGACTCCCATTACCTCATCGATGCCCTTCTGAAAGCAAGAGGGCTTTTTTCCAGCTTATCTTACAGAGACTAGAATTATTTTGAATACCTGCCTTATTTGTGCCATTTGAAGTGAACAGGAAGGACGCAGTCCATTTAACAGAAACTGGGTGGCAACATAAAATTAAGATCTCATGTTTAAAAAGTTTGTTTTGTGAACTCAAAAACGACTTGGTTTTTTCCTCGTCTTCTCCACCCTAACACAACTGGAAAAACAAAGAAAAAATTCCACAGTGCTGTCCTCCTTAAAATGTTATTTCAACTGTCCATCCCAATTTAAATTTCTCTCTGTGTATTCAGACGAGAGACACCAAAGCACAATTGCAATGCAATAATTTCATTTAACAAGCAACCACTAAAATATGCTAAAAAATCAGGAATTTCCACTTGGGCATTTTACAATAAACAGGAATACCCCTTTTACCACTTAAATCAGATACGCACAACAACTGAAAATGACAACTGAAGCCACATTCAATATACAAAATGCCATTTAAAAAACACCAAGCAGAAAAAAAAAACAAAAAGCACAGCAGTAACGTAGTTCCCAGGCTAGATTTTTCTGACATGTCCAGCACACATTTGTGTCCTATGAATATAATTGGCTTTTCTCTTTCATTTCTGGTAAAAAATAAACTTTGGTTTTCAATGCAAGACTTGATGGGAGGTTCACTTAAAGACGAGACGTTCCCAATGGTTTACTGTATACAACATTATTAACATGCCTTCTCGCAACTTTTGGTCCTGTGAACATGGTTTTGCTTATACAGTGGGGCAAAAAAGTATTTAGTCAGCCACTGATTCTGCAAGTTCTCCTACTTAGAAAGATGAGAGAGGTCTGTAATTTTTCATCATTAGGTTTAACACTTCAAACAATTGATGAAGAGACAAATGAGAAAAAAAAAAACAAATCCAGGAAATCACAATGTAAGATTTTTAATTAAATACTTTAATTGTAAATTAATGGTGGAAAAATAAGTATTTGGTCACCCACAAACAAGCAAAATTTTCTGGCTCTCACAGACCTGTAACAACTTCTTTAAGAAGCTCTTCTGTTCCTCCACTCGTTACATGTATTAATGGCACCCCCGTTTGACCATCGTTATCTGTTATAAAAAGACACCTGTCCACAGCCCTCAAAAAAAAAACAGTCAGACTCCAAACTCAAACCATGGCCAAGACCACAGAGCTGTCGAAGGACACCAGGAAGAACAACTGTAGACCTGCACCGAGGCTGGGAAGAAGTGAATCTACAATAGGCAAGCAGGTTGGTGTGAAAAAAATCAACTGTGGGAGCAATTGTAAGACATACAAGACCCACTGATATCTCCCTCGATCTGGGGCTCCACGCAAGATCTCATCCCATGAGTCAAAATGATTATGAGCGAATATTCCCGAGCTACACGGAGGGCGACCTGATGAATGACCTGCAAGAGAGCTGGGACCAAAGTAACTAAGGCTACCATCAGTACACACTACGCCGAGAGGGACTCAGATCCTGCAGTGCCATGCGTGCCCCCCCTGCTTTAAGCCAGTACATGTCCAGGCCCATCTGAAGTTTGCCAGAGAGCGTATGGATGATCCAGAAGAGGATTGGGAGAATATCATGTGGTCAGATGAAACCCAAATAGAACTTTTTTGGTAAAAAACTCAACTGGAGAAATAAGAATGCTGAGTTGGATCCCCAAGAACACCATACCTACAGCGAAGCATGGGGGTGGGAAACCTCATTCTTTGGGGCTGTTTTTCTCTCTTGTCAGAGGGGACAGGTACCACTGATCCGTGTTAAGGGAAGAATGACGGAGCCATGTATCGTGAGATTTTAAGCCAAAACCATCCTTCCCATCCGTGAGAGCATTGAAGGTGGAACGTCCATTGGTGGGTTCTTCCGGGTCCCTTCCATGACAATGATCCCAAACACACCGCTCGGGCAACGAAGGAGTGGCTCAGTAAAAAGCATTTCAAGGTCCTGGAGTGGCCTAGCCAGTCTCCAGATCTCAGCCCCATAGAAAATTGGTGGAGGGAGTTGAAAGTCCGTGTTGCCCCAAAACATCACTGTTCTAGAGAAGACCTGCATGGAGGAATGGACCAAAATACCAGCTACAGTGTGTGCCAACCTGGTGACTTACAAGAAACGTTTGACCTCTGTCATTGCCAACAAAGGTTATGTTACAAAGTATTGAGTTGAACCAAATTTATTGACCAAATACTTATTTTCCACCATAATTTACAATTAAATTCTTTTAAAAATCCTACAATGTGATTTCCTGGATTTGTTTCTCATTTTGTCTCTCATAGTTGAAGTGTACCTATGATCGCTCTTTGACCCAGCCTGACACCACCTAGATTTGGTGACGGCCTTGTATGGTTTGAGCAAGTTAAAAACAATATACTGAAACGTTAAGCACCGACTCGAGCAGTCAACATAGCTACAAAACCCAACGTTAAAAAAATTGACATCAATTTACAAATTAACAAAAATTAACCCAATGTTAAAAAATATTTTATCCATGTCCCACTCCCCTATTAAACTAGCATATTTAATGCAGATACCAAAAAGCCTAATTCTAATTTTAGACACCTAATAAAACAGATGGAGTGAATTACAGAATTATCAAAGGAAAAATGCGCATAAATGTTTTATGCTTACATAGTTAAATATCACATACAATAGTTATTTTTTTAAACCTTTTTGTTTAAAAAGCTAACAGACACATGGAAGCCACTGGCAAATATGAGCATATTTACTGGTAAAACATAAATCTTTAATAAGGCTGCATAATACTGTAGGTAGAGTGAAATACAGAATTATTGTCAAAGAAAAAATGTGCATAAACGTTCTATGCTTATATAGCTAAATATCACATTTTAACCAAAATTAAAATAAAACATGTCCATTAAAGGACTTTCAAGTACTCAATTACTGTTTCCCTAAGACAGAAACAAGAAAAGTGACAGAGGCCCTCTTGCCTCAGTCATTTGTCTACACTGGAAAGACCAGAAAATACTCAAAATGAAAGAGACAGTCTGTTTAATATTATACGTCAACCCACATTCCTAGAAATATCCACTGTTATGGCAATAATTAAGGAATTTAAAAGAAGCAGTGCTGCAATGAAGCTGTCTGGAGGATTCACGTACATTACGTCCAGACACAGTCAGGAGGAGAACTGGAGAACAGTGAAGCACCCATACTGACATTATTAAACACATCGAATATCAACCAACGTGCCCAACACACATTTCATGCCATCTCTTAGCCACAGATGCTTTTCACTTGAAGCAAGTTATTCCGAAACATGATAAACATCAAAACAAAAAGAGAGGCCTTCAGTTGCTTAGAAGTTTACCCAGGTCCCTTTGTCACCTCACCAACTATTACACACGCCTTGCCCAGGAGTGATCTTTGTTGGTCGACCACTCCTGGGGAGGGTAACAATGGTTTTGAATTTCCTCCATTTGTACACAATCTGTCTGACTGTGGATTGAAGGAGTCCAAACTCTTTAGAGATGGTTTTGTAACCTTTTCCAGCCTGATGAGCAACAACAACTCTTTCTGAGGTCCTCAGAAATCTCTTGTGTTCGTACCATGATACACTTCCACAAACATGTGTTGTGAAGAGCAGACTTTGATAGATCCCTGTTCTTTAAAAAAAACATGGTGCCCACTCACACCTGATTGTCATCCCATTGATTGAAAACACCTGACTAATTTCACCTTCAAATTAACTGCTAATCCTAGAGGATCACAAACTTTTGCCACTCACTAATATGTAATATCGGATCATTTTCCTCAATAAATGAAAGACCAAGTATAATAGCTTTGTCTCATTTGTTTAACTGGGTTCTCTTTATCTACTTTTAGGACTTGTGTGAAAATCTGATGCTGCTTTAGGTCATATTTATGCAGAAATACAGAAAATTCGAAAGGGTTCCCAAACTTAAGCACCACTGTAGGTCTCTTGATACTACTGGAACTTTTATTAGAATCAGTCTCTAGAGTTGGATAGAACATTGTCGTCTTATTAGAATAAATTAGTATTATGGACTCCTTGAAGTACCAGTAGATTTTAAATTGAAATATCTGTCGAGAACCTACAAGTGGGTCACAGATGGACCTTTCAACAGGTCAGTGATCCAGAACATGTACAACACACCACAAATAAAACAGAATTTTGCTTTTTATACTTTATCTGCACTGAGAATGGCAAACTCAAAATCCTTCTCAAGGTCACAGAACAGTTAAGGATGTTATGATTACAAAAGAAATCAATCACTAAACTATCAGCAATAAAATGAGAATGTAAACCAGAAAAACAGATCATATTATAACTAATGTATTCAGTTACAGTAAAATATGATGGATTGGAACCCTAGGATTGTTCCTGCCTCACAGGCTAGGCACCGGCTCTCCCACTACCCTGTTCAAGATTAAGCAGACAAGAAAGTGAACGAGTGAGTTACAGTAACCTCGGCATGCGACTACAACACAATTTGAATTCGGTTCTCCACACATTCTGATGAGATCTCTCACTTGCTAGAACCTGTAGAAGTCAAGACGCATGACTAGTATGCCCAAAGCACAGTTACCTGACGTTTTATTAAAGGAGACTCTTCCTCCAACCAAGAACACCTCTCCACTTCCTCACTTTCCTCATCCCCTTGGGTCATCAACTCCTCTCAGTAGAGGTAAAGTGTATCCATACAGGTCCATTAATCCATATTATGCCTTACACATTTTCAGGGGGTCTGGAACAGATTCATTTACATTCCTCATGGAACAAATTCTCAGCTCTCGTCAGTTTCAGCACAAGACATGACCTCTGGAACAAATTACAGAGACTACAGGGGTACCACTTTACTTTCTGAATCAGACATCCCATTACTGAAACCTGCCATTTACGGAATTCTATACAGTCTTCAAATCCAATTCAAATGAATAATTTTAAAATTAAAAGTAATTCATTTAAAACGAATTCAAATTGTGTATTCTGCCAATATTTCACAGATTAACAGAAGCATATTTATTCAAATATACATTCTACATATACAGACCCGTGTTGGCATTTTATTTTTTTTTTACATAGTCTTAATACTTGCACTGCAGTGGATACATGTGGTTATAAATAAACCATAGGGGAATAATAGGATGATCAGCTGATCCTGACCTAAGAGTATATGGCAGCAGGAACCATAAAATACTTGCACTGCCAACAAAAAGGCAATACCCTCAGCATGCGACAACAGTAACATTTTCAGTCTTTGCTCATTTGTTCTAAGGTTTGTGTTGCAGAACACCCGGACTGAGAAAGTAGCATAGCTAAAATTACCATGCACGTTTTGAGACTGGTCACACGACTGAGCAGACAGAGTCCTAGTCTGACTGCTGCATCCCTGAATTATTTAGTCTAACTTATTAACGATAATAAACTCCTGCACTTCAGACACCTGGGTGAGAGCGCTCTGGATGGCTTAGCATGGAAAAGTACTGACCAACGGAGAAATAACTGAAAAGCTTTTCGGGCTTGCAGGCCCAAGTCTGTCATTATTGGTTATTTTTAAACTTCTGAGCTGTAAACATTACCAACATGCTATTTCGAGCTATTACACTATTACAATTGTTAGAATTGTCATTTGCCTCCATGGGTGCACAAAGGTGAAGTGTTGGCCCAGGGGTACTGAATCCATCTTTGTTTGTTGGGAAAATCTAAGCTTGACCAGGGTACGAGACAGTTGGGATTGCCTTCTCTTCTCCACTATCGATCAAAGCAACGTCGCAGGCATCTGTTCATCACATATACAAATTTGGGTGGTTGGAGCCCTCTTCCAAGCATTGTCCCGGGGCGTTTGATGAGCAGCAGGAGGTTGGCCTCCTGGGTTTTAAGAGTAAGCACACATTTACCCAGAGCGACTTACAGTCCTACAGTATGTATAAAGGATGCACATACACTGATCAGCAATAACACTGAAACCACTGACTGGCTAAGTCATCTTTCCCTGTCATTGGTAGACTGATGCACTGGGCAAGGTATTTCAGAAAACCCTTGGGGCCTGCAGTCGTGTGGATGCTACTGTGCCATGCGCCCCCTACCTAAACACTGCTACAGACCAAAAGCACCGCTTCACGTCAACAGCATTCCCTAATGGCAGTGGCCCGTTTCAGAAAGATGCACCCTGCCACACTGCTGGAATGATTTGAGTTCTAGATGTTGACTTGGCCTCCAAATTCCCCAGATATCAATCCAACTGAGCATCTGTGGGATGTGCTGGACAGAAGAATGGTAGCAGATACCACAGGACAACCTCAGAGGTCTTGTGAAGCCCACGCCTCAAACCACAGCACACACATTAGGCAAATGGTTGTAATGTTATGGCTGACCGGTGAACGTCCAAACGGGCTGTCCAAAAATCGATAGAGGATTGACTGTGCAATCACATCCCAACACAACCACTCCCAATTCCTGATGGCCAGGATTGTAAAAGACAGCGGAACTTGGAAAAAGGCCGGACGATGGCAAGGCATTTAAACAGGTCTGTGTGAGAAAGAATAGTTATCATTTAAGAGTGCAATTTTGATCCTGAGAGAGCCCTCTAACGGCTTCCTACATCCTGACAACACCAATGATCCCAGCTTTAGAGCAGCAAGTCATAAAAAATGAACAGTGTTTATGTGGAAAGATGTGCCCAATAATGAAAAGATGGAGAGCTTCGAACACAAATTTCTGTGAGCCATTAAATAACTCCACTGTAATTCCACTGATAATTGCACTTCTGAATGCTTGACATTTTAATAAAGACATAATAAATCAGAAAACAAAACTGATTTAAAGTGTTCAGTGTTCTCATAACTTTAGAAACGCATTTAAGATCTGAAATCACTCAAGACAAAACAAGACATTTTTTTCTTCTTTCAAAATAAAATCAAGATTGATGAGCTGAAAAATCAATGAATGCAGTATCACAACAATAAATATTGCAATGTATTTTCCCTTATCTACATGTAGACCTTTATCAGACGCCCCTATCCAGAGGGTACAATCGTAGCAGTGAAGCAATTGTGGGTTAAGGGACCCAACAGTGGCAGCTTGGCAGAGGTGGGGATTGAACCCTGGACCCTCTGGGCCTAGACTACCACGATCCATACCACAGTTTACAGCACAAAAACCCAGGCAAGAAATAAAAAGGCTAGTCAAAGCTTGGCCTGAACACAACCTACATACTAAGCTGTTAATGTTCTTTGTACTGTACTAAGAACAAGGCCATTAGCAAGTGTGTTCATCTGACAGACTGAAGGCCACTTTGTACACCATTTCAATGAACTATTGAACGTTCATCAAAGACATGAGTCATGAGCACACTGTGGCTCCATTCCTTCAGCCACCTGTGGAACCAAAAAAAAAATCCTAAACCAATGTCAGCACACCTGTTACACAAAAGGTCGATTCCTGCATGGGGTGGTAAATACAGAACACTTAACGAATACTTGGTGTACAAGCCAAAGTGGTGCTGTATATGAATAAAATGTATATGCTGGATATTATTTGACAATCAACTGACCAATATTATTTAGGCATGCTGTTCGGGCCCGTTGTTCTACTCAGAGCAAAAAATATATAATTGCTGTGTTTCTGCTATGTACCAGTACGGACTAACAGGAAAAATGCATACTGTATTTTGAAATGAACATCGGTATACCGGTTGGACCAGTATACCGCCCAGCACTAGCAGCCACCAGCAACATGTTACGGTGTTGAACATAAAGTAACTAACCTTTGTATGTTTTAACTTTGAAAGTAAACAAAATGGAGCATACGGCAACGTTTTTTGTTTAACTTGAAGTTAAGCTTAACAATTTAAGGTTGTTCAATTTAATGGGTAGTGAATGACGACTTACATTTACAGCATTTAGCAGACAGAGCGACTTACAATTGATACAGTCTTACAATCCAAGCAGTTGCGGGTTAAGGGTCTTGCTCAAGGACACAACAGTTGCAGCTTGGCAGAGGTGGGATTTGAACCCTCGACCCTCTGGTCCAGAGTCCAGTACCTTAACCACTAGGCTACCACAGTCCCACTTCTGGATTTGCAGATTTTGGGAGTGGTGGGATGACAACGTGGACGGCTTTACAGATGTGGAACTCCTCATACGGAGTAATGTAAACTGAATGAATCTGTTCAAGACCCCCAGAAACTATACATCAGATAAGGCATTATATGCATTAATGGAGTTGTATTGTATAATTAACACTATATACTGCATGTCTATAAAGTATGTCCGACTAACATTGTTAATGTGTGTGCTGAATCGATGCATTGTGGACAAACCTGGGCTCCTTGTGCTTCATATAAATATGAAAATAGCCCCTCATGTTGGTTGGTGAGTAAAAAAAATATATTTATAAATTAAAATACAAATTGTGGAACTTACTTTATAGACATCCTGTACACACAGACAGAAATAAAAACAATAACCAAACGAAATACAAGGCTATCAATTCTAAATACATTAAGCGCTATCGTGGGTCTCACCATTTTCCTTTTTGGTTAACTGTTATTGCTAACTTTCTTAGGACCAATGGTGACTTATTTGCACTAAGAAAAATAAAATAAAATACAAAAATACACAAAGAAGAACAACTGATTTGAGCGGAGATGTGCACTGAGCTGAGATTGACATGTGCTCCTTTGTTTCTGCTGCAAAGCACCCATATGAGTGTGTCTCCTACCAGTAATAGGAACACTACACCAACTCTTCGTAGGGCCTCCTTCACTCAATTCTTTGCAGCATGGCTTCCCATAGACGTCGGAAAAAAATCTTACAAACAGATCGTGTTCCACGTGAACCTGACTGCATGCTGCAACTCCTGCAGATTTTTCAGGTGCACTCTCCTGCTGTAAGCTTCCCGTTCTACCACATCCCAAAGGTGTTCTATTGGGTTCAACTGAAACGCCAGCGAAGAACAAGGAGTTCCCGTTTGAACCAAGTACCCCTTACAGGATGGGTAAATTGTGGCAACGAGATGCACATAGTCAGCTACAATACTGTGGACTGTGGTAGCCTAGCGGTTAAGGTACTGGACTCTGGCCCACAAGGTCCAGGGTTCAAATCCCACCTCTGCCAAGCTGCCACTGTTGGGTCCTTGAGGACCAATTGTAAGTTGCTCTGGATAAGGGCGTCTGCTAAATGCTGTAAATGTACAATACTTAAACAGCCTGCGGCATTCAAACAACGGTTGATCGGTAATACCATGCCGAATGTGCGTCAAGAAAATGTTCCCCGCACCATTATACCATCTAGACCAGCCTGGACTCCAGACACAAGGCAGGCTGTGTAAATGGGTGCATGATGTTGGCGAGATTCCAAGGCGTCGTGTTCACAATTAAGAACACAGCAGCGATTACCAGAACAATACCTGTCTAATGCAAACTATTTTAATAAGTGCTTTTATTAGAAACAGTAAGTACAAGCTGTCATGCCGTGTGCCATGTACGTCATTAAACCGCACGGTTCAGACACGGCTCATAAGCGCCTCACATGGTCAAATATACTACATTTACTTGTGCATTTTCAAAGCCCTAGGGTGTGTGTGAGCATGACAACAATCTGTAAAGGAAGTAATGTTACTACACAATTGTTACAGAAGCAATACCGCTGTTTACACATTTCAGGTCCTTCCAGAAAAAGCTCATCCTTACAACACTGACCATTACAATTAAAAGAAAACAACACAAAGACAGCACTAACACCTGTACTCTAGTTAAAAGGCTGGATGGATGGAAAAATGAGGATTTGTACTGAACTCATATGTATCTGTGTTCAGGACTGACAGGTAACTGAAGTCAAATGTTTGCTCGGTTCTTGTGGGGCATCCAACCGGTTAATATTAAGAGATTTTTCCAAATAGCTTCATTCTGTATTTAACAGTTCATGGTGTAATTCTTTGTGCACAGTGTCTGTCATAGAATTTTACTCAAACAACCCCTACCCTCCATGTACTCGCTTAAAACATTACGTTTAACGTAAACTAAACGTTTGCTCCCAGTATGATGAATCTCTCAATCTCAGAATCTGGAAAGCATTCTAGCATCATGTCTTTAAATTCTCAAGCGAAACACAGGCACCATTGAATCTACCACATCACTCAATTACTACCGTGTAGCATCTAATACATGTACACTCATATCGTTCTTTTTTCAACCTCTATCTGTTTTCTAATAGGGCCTTTAGTAGGCATTTGGGTCGCACTACTGATCAAGATGCACGCTCCGAATCAAATCAAAGCTCAGGCACACTCAGATGTCAAACTCTTTCATATTTATGCAGCGTAAATAACACGTTTAATAAAAAGCACAAGTAGCTATCAACTGATTGTATTCAACGTCACCCACAAGCAAGGAGCTGTAAAGCATGCACAGATTCCCACGCTCCTGTTCGGCATGCACAAAATTAATCTAATCAGTCCCTGTTTATTTTTTGAAGCGTTCCATCGGTGTTGTGACCACGGACTCTTTTTTTAACCCACCGTGCACCAATTTTCTGTAATATTTGTAGTGTTTTGGACAAAGGAGCTACATGAAACAATCACACACACCACAAGCTGTTTTAGGACACCCCGGGCTACTCAAGTCATCACTCAAAATGCATTTGCTAACAATTTTGATATCTTCATGCATTGGACCATTTTCAATCAATTTACCTAATGTCCAATCTTTTTTGTGGAACTTTTGAAGTTCCCAGTTCAGATACGTTTGCTTTCAGAAATGTTAGAATAGTGTCTGAGCTGAAATCACAAGAATTTTGATTGTGGTACTCTAAGGCTTAGCACCATGACCAAGATTTTCTCTCCTAATGACTGATTGATAATCTTTGACAGTGTCCTTGCAGGCGATGTTTCAGCTTATGATAGGAATCCGATAAACAAATACACATTCTGCAAACACTTATTCTGAATGCTGAATATCGATTTTCCTCCGTGAAAGCGATACGCTTGGTGCTCTACGACAGGACGATGACTCCGCCAAAGAGCAAGTCCTGTTTGTTAGCATGTGCATCTTTGCCATATGTTCAGCCGTTCTAAAACTACAAAACCCATACACAAGCAGGGATGCACCAACCCGACTGTCAGTTCCGATACCGATACATAAACTTTGCAGATCAGTCACTGCCTGATATTGAGCCGATACTGTTGTTGAATGAACAAACCATATACCTCAGCATGTGGGAGAGACTTAAGACATCACTGCAGAATTAAACTTTACTCAAACTTTGTAAAACAAAATATAAAATTAACAGATAGAAATGTACTAAACTGCTATTTATCACAAATAAATTGTGCAGAACCTTGGCACGACATTCCATTTCAAAACATCATATATAAAATACATTAAACTATATTATATATTATGGATTTATTAATAAGTAACATCTATTTTGCAGTGCTACCACCACACCTTGCAACATTTGTTTTGCAGAAGTTGCATGTTTCCATCAAACCTGTGGGCATAACTGATGTGTGGTCTAGCACGTGTGAATGGATCGGTCCAATGGATGGGCTTAACATTCCCATACCCATAATACAGCTCATTTTGCTCATTTCCAGACTGATATCCTATCCTAGTATCGGATCATCCCTGAATATAAAATGATAAAATGTCCTCAAAGGCCACTAGGTCAAGTGCTACGCTGTTTGGACTCTCGATGGAGAAAGAAAACTTGATTATAGCTTACAAAACAATCTACTTTGCACATCCAAGCACCTCAAAGGCTTCAAACTGAATCTACACTTTAAAAATCCATCACTACTGGTGCCAATGATGAACTGCATACATTTCACATAAAACCAATGTTTAGTTTGAACAAATCCTGGTGCAATCTTAACCTTTCCTTATGCACAAAACAGACCTACTCTCCTGCACTCAGATACAGCAATGCCTGCGTTTCATGAACATAATTACAGATGCTGCAGAATTTTGGCCACTGAAAGAGAAACGAGACCCACCTTTTTCTGACAAAAATTTTAAATGTAAGGCTAAGCCAGAGAGCAAAGGCAAGCAGAGATGGTAAAAAGCGTAACGTAACAAATGATTACTTAACAAATGTTCGTCATTTCAGCAGTAGAGAGTACTTATGGCCAGTAGTGAGAGACAAGTTTGGTGTTCCGTGGTCAATGCTTTGGTACATTATGCCACGATAAGCTGAAATAAAAGTTTCCTCTAGGATCTTTTCAGCAGCGGCAACAGCTAAGCCCCACCATCCCACCAGCAAGAAAAAAAAAAACATTAAAAATGACTATGCATCATGCCAGGATGTAACATTGGCCAAGTTAACATGGCCTTAAGCATTTGCTTACAGAAGAGACCGTCTGCCTGTCTGTGTGCAGATATTACATCATGTGATCTACTGTAGCTTTCTGTGGTCTCAGTTATGTCTTATTAATGTAGTACTGCCAATACGTGGCGCTATTGTGATGTGAACAGAGTCACAAAGCACCACTGTGTGCGATGTGCTTTAAAACTGTAGAACCTATCCATCTGAACTAATCTACCTCTCCATGTTTTCCACTACTAGTCTCCTCTCCACCACCTCTCTCCTCTCCCTCCACTTTCGTTTCACTTTCCGTTTGTCGTTTCAAATTAAAAGCCTCTGCAGAGTTCTGAAGCAGAAGCTGCAATACTCAGGAATCGATAGCATGGAAATGATAGCCAACCCCTATTAATGTGAGGTATCGATAACTCAAAAACACTGCACAACTTTCAGTTTGTGATATTCGAGTATCTACAACAAACTGAAACACGTGTGATTTACTAAGAAGGCAAACACCACGGTTATGTGCTGCCTGTCGAGGTGTTGCGCTCATCATCATCACCATCATCGTTCATACAAATAACTGCCAGAAAAACCCAACACACAGCCCTACTGCAGACAGATCACAGCAGGGGTGCATGATCCCATTTTAATATCAGGTCAACATTAATACCAGAGTATTGGCCAACACGACACTGATACTGTGTCAACCCCGTGCTATTATGTGCCAGCCAGCCAACAATACTGATCCTGATCTGAACTAAAACTCAGACCTGCACACCCGCAGCTTTTGCAGCACACAGATTAATATTTCACATGGTGCTCACTCCGCACACTTGATCCAATTCGGGCTCGAAGGGGGCCGGAAGCATAGGGTGCAAGGCGGGAACCAACACTACACAGGGCACCAGGGCACAGCAGGGTACGCGTGCCCACACACGCACGCACCCACACTCACTAAGGGACATTTCAGAGACACCAACTGACCCAAGGCATGTATTTGGAACGTGGGGAATAATGGAGTACCTAGAGAGAATTCACAGACATCATAAGTTCATGCAAACTACACACTGGAGCTGCGAGTCAACAATGCTTGCCACTGTGCCACCCGTGTAGCTGTGTTACTTATTACAATAACCTTTTGACTTGATTTCTGCACTAGATCTGCAAGGGTGTGGGTTCACCTGATAATATAGCTATGGAAATGTAACTAATTAACGATGTTACTACAACAGTACACATTCAGCTTTAACACTTTGCCGAACATGACTTTTATTATGGATTATTTACATTAAGTCACTAACTTAACTTCTACTTTATGCTACTGGCATAAAACTTTATTGGCTATACATTTCACTTGGAAACTTGTAATGCTTTTAGTTAGGTTGTTGATTTTTTACACGACAGGGAAATGTTTAAATGATAAGAATTAGTGCAAAAAAAGCCCTGTAAGCGTAAACAACAATGTAAAACTTACTGGTTTTTTGTTTTGAGCTATTGTTATCAATTCTTCGTTGGGCTTGCCTAAGCTGGATAGCTTCATCTTAACCATACTGAGGTTAAATACAAATTACATTTATGTAGGGTTAAGTAGTGGAAAATTAACACAGGCTTTGGAAGCTTTTAAATTGAACAAGACCTTTGTAGACAACACAGACTGCTCATGACATCATAACTACTCCCACCTGCAGGTGGGTTAAGGTAACGTGAGAAATCTATGATTTCCCCAAATTTCAACACCAGACAAGACAGGACACTTCACCCATTTCAAGACATAAAATGCAACACAGAAAATGTACATGTCATGATGAACACTGGGTAATGCATTAAAGGTGGCATTACACCCATTCTCCAAAATTTCACACAGTTCCCTTTGCTCTTCGTGAAATGTCACCAAGGCCCTATTTCCACTAAACATGCTTTAGTCAAAATAGTACTTGGATCAAGCAGCAGGGCACGATTCGTTTTGAGTGCCTGCTCCTTTAAATGATAATGAGCCACTGCTCACGCCACCCTACTCTGAAATTCAGTGCTTCATGTTGCATGTGAAATCATTCCCTTAATTGTCTAATGAGATCATGAGCCTAATTTGTTACATTAAGGTAATTTAAACTTTGACATGAAATAACTGGTGACTTACAGGGCTAATAGGGCAAACATTTCAGGTTCTGTGTAAGGAATCAACTTCAGGGCCTTGAATCTCAACTTGTCAGCATGGAGTATCTGTATTCTCAAACAGCATCTCTCTCAATGCGCGACATCCCAATAGAGGGGCTTTGTTCGGGCTGAGAGCACTATGCACACAGACTACACTTCCCACAATTATGAAATGAGGCTATGCTGTTAACTGTAAAACACACCTGGAAAACAAACCACATCAGCTGGCTCAGTTAAATTGAAGAGAATCATTGGTTAACCGTTCTGAAGAGAAGCATGGTGAGAAAAATGATGACTCGCACGCAGCTTCAATGGAGAATAGGTTTGATGAGATTTGTGTAGATGAAGTAAATATCTTAGCAGACCACAAGTATAAACACACCAGCAAGTTTCTGTCCGTGCACAACTACCTACTGTGAGAGGTTGCTGAGTGCAACATGTCATGTAATCTCACAATGAGGCATCCAATTTAAAAGGGCTTTCGATTTAAAACACCTAAAGTATGAGACTTTATGAAAGAACTAAACTGTAAAAATGCCTGTTTCACAAAAGGGTCCTTTTGTTTACATTTACAGCATTTAGCAGACGCCCTTATCCAGAGCGACTTACAATTGATGCAACCTTACAAGCCAAGCAATTGTAGGTTAAGGGTCTTGCTCAAGGACCCAACAGTGGCAGAGGTGGGATTTGAACACTGGACCTTCTGGTCCAGAGTCCAGTACCTTAACCCCACCACAGTCCCAAAATGTTATCATCCTTTTCTATTGCTGTATAATTACTGCAGGACTTGCAATGGAATCAGCTGCTATGGAATCGGTTCCTATGGATTGACTCTTAGAATCAGTTATTATCGCTTCTATTGCCGTTCTTGCTGGATTCGAACCCCGATCGTTCACTATCACAGCTTGCACTTGACCCTGAATCCACCGTAACGCATCATAACGCAACGAGACATCGCCGATCCAGATTCCATTCCACATCTTAATATGAATCTGCAGCAACTTTAGTCTGTAACTGAGTGAGCAAATAACATCAGACTAAAATGACAGTTGGTAGGAGATATTTCAGTCTGGAAATGCCAAAAAGCAGGACAGCTACTGCAATGTATGTAAAGCCAACGTGCCAAGGGGTGGAAGTAGGGTTGTGTCGTTCCACATGACCAATTTAATCAAGCACCTGCAGAGGTTTCATGTGAAAGAGGATCAAAACTCTTGCTGATGCTTTCCAGAAACATCATAAACGTCCAGCAGACAAAACAAAGGCTAAAGGGATTGCAGAACAGCTTAAGATCTTCATTAGACTCAATGACCAACCACTATCTAGTAGTGGAAAATGTCCGATTTCGCAGCCTGTTGTGGCACCCAGGTCCGAAATGTGCATTAGTGAATATTTTTAGCTCTTTTAAACAAAAATAAGAAGTGATGCGCATCTCTTTCAACCTCAACATTTACTTAACTCAATACCCAGAAGAATAATGATTATATTAAAGTATGAAGAGCTCTTGTATCAGTAGCTGTAGTGTATTGGAGTTGAATCGAAATGTCCATTGGCCCATCAGCAGATCATACTAGACACTAGACTGGTATTACAGATACCCCCAAGGGGTTAATCTTCGCTTATGCTTGGTTGTAATGTTAGCCAGGGTAGCTTGAAGAAGAAACTGTTAGCCTTTCTCTGTGTAAATTAAGTCACATGATCTACTGTGGTTTTCTGTGTTCTCAGCGGCTTTAATTTAATGCGGTACTTCCAAAACACGACACGATTATGAACTGAACAATGCTCAGAGTTGCGCGTACCCGGTACAAACAGGCTACATGTTACAGCGCGAATGTCCTATTCAACTGTAAAATCTATCAAACTTAACTAAAGTTAATGTACCATTCTCTGAACCCTTCTCTACCCCTCTTCTCCCTCTCCCTTGGGCACACTCACTCTCCACTTTTGTTACACTCTCCGATTGTCTCTTAGAAATCAAAAGCCCTCTGCAGAGTTTTGCGATTTCACAACATGTCATAGAGGTCTGAAGCAGCATCGTTAATAAGTTTGCCGCTTCAAGCTGCCGTTACTAAATGTACATAGCAGAAACGCTGCATAAAGTATTCACACCAGGGCAGAAAATTGCACCTCACTTCCAGCAACACAAAGAACAGAGTTTAATAAAGAAAAACAATGAACTATCCAAACACAAACCCTTGAACATTAGCAGAGCAGCATATTTTCGGTCAAAGGGCGCTGTCAAATGAAAGTAGACTACGTGCATGCCTTCTCACACTTGTACACCAACATCTACGTAAAAAGAATGGAAAGCTACTACCAGCACTGTGAAGATTAGATCAAAAATATATCTGCATCCGACCATGACACTGCAGTGAACAAGATGAACCTGAACCCACTCTCTAAGATCGCTTCAAATGTAAGGCTGTAAAATAAACACCCGTCACCACACCTACTGACCTCGACTCATTATTCCCCCAAGTGTCAAGGTTTACTTCATTACTTCCACAACACGTTTCATAGCTTACTTGTTTACGTGGTTCTGTGTTTTCTACATGTACGACTATAACTTTCTTTAAAAATTCTCTCTGTGTGTACGACTCTCCCCCCCAAAATTGTCATACTAACGTCAGATACCTTACTTAACACGCAACCTTAGGGCAGACAGAACAAAGACTCGGTAGGTAGCACCGCAACCTCACAGCAAAAAGGTCTGGGTTCAACCCCATTGTGGAGCAGCCTGGGACACTTTCTGTGTGGAGTTTGCAATGCGTGTGTGGGTTTTACTCAGAGTAACTCCAGTTTCCCTCCCACAAGTCCAAAGACTGGCGTTAGGTTAAGTTGATTACTATAAACTAATATTATATATATTATATATATATATATATATATATATTATATATATTATAATATATATATATATATATATATGGAGACTAGTCTTGATGTATCCTTGTGTAAACACGTAAGCTTGTGTGCGTCACTGCAATGGCCACTGGTGCTGATAGCGACGTTAAGTAAACCAAATAAACAAACGAAAACAATAAGTAAACTGTGAGGTCAAGTTTTTTTGTGAGAAGATACAAAACAAAACAAGACTACGGAAGCCTTCTTTTAGTCCAATGTCTACCTTAAGCATATGAGATTAGCCATTCTTCCCTGTGCAAATTCTGCCAAATCTCCTGTACTTATCATAATAGGGTTATAATAATCATTCACTGGTTCCCCAGAAGGAATGTTTAGGGCTGTCACTATTAGATGATTGTCTAACCGCAATTCTTTCAGATAATCACAATAATGTACAACTTATAGCAGGAGTAATTTTCCACAGTTGGTAGATTTCTGCAACAAGCACAAGTGAACTGGGTGTACTGGACTGAGGCAACTAAGTTTGAATAAACGAAAGCAGTAAATGCATTCCCTGAGACGTAATGAGTTTAGGAAAACGAAGGGGCAACTCTGAGTAATGCTGGTGTAGTTAATTCTCTATTTTCACTTTTGTCATGCTTCACATTGTAATTTTTGTATATTTATAGGCATGTGTGAGAGATTTGGGTGTGCACTCATGCTGTGCATCATGACAGTAATCAGTATTAGCTGCTAGTCAAACATGGCTAGTAAGCAAGATGAGGCTTGTACTTCATTAGTTTGGTTCAATGAACAGACAAACGGTTTAATCGTCAACTATTTATATGGACAACTAATGGTCAGCTGAAATTTCCTGATTGTGACAGGCCTAGGGCTGCTATCAAAACTCTTAATTTCCACTTTCATTATTGGTCTAAAGAGATCATGTGATCAAGAATACTTCATTAAACGCAAGTGGGCTAGACGGTATATAGGCAGAAAAAGTATTGCACCCAAGTGGAAAACAGGACATAACAGAAAAAGGCTACTGCTCTGCTTCTCTAGGTTTATTTGATAACCAGGTTTGGGTTTCATCAGGGGTTGCTACGTCACCCTCAGCGCTCTCATGTTCATGTCCTTGCCACCGTTAACTCCAACATAAAAGTGCGGCACAACTATGAGCCAACTAACCCCTACAGCAAAACTGCGCCAAACAGTTTAATTAAAAAAACATATATAAAACTAACAAGAAAAACACGACTGAAAGTAAAGCATTAGACCACATAAACGAGAAGTGAAGTCCAAAGGCAAACTATGTAACTGGAGTCAGACACTGGATATCGCAGCAGTGTAACATTATATGTGGATGATTAAGTCATTATGGTGAAAAAAAACCTACTAATCAGTACAGTAAAAAATATATAGAGTACTAAGCCAAAATCAACATCTTCACTCGCATCTAGTAGCAAGAGTGCGTATCCTGTGATGCCATTAATTACTGTGTTTACAACAACTTTCTTTTAATCTGTTATAATAATGCACTACTTCTATCTGTACAAAGTGGAGTCTCAGCGATTATTTTAGTACAACTGCAATTCCAGGACGCTGGAGCACAGCAGCAGTGGTGTAGCTAGTGAGGTAGAAGACTATTGACCAGAAGGCTGAGGTTTCAATTCCCAGCACAGCCAAGCTGCCGCTGTTAGGCCATTAAGCAAACCCTTAACCCCCAAAATTGTCTGGATTCTCCCTTGTATCAAGTGAGAGACATCATGGGTGACAATTTTACCAGGTTAATGAAAAGTGGAACTCAAATACACAACTAAAGATAATCCCAATGACGTGGTTTAAAACTGTTGATATTAGAGATGCACCGACCAACCGGCTAGTGACCGGAGTCAGCTGTTTTTCAGCATGATCAGCTGATCAGTCTTATATAACCGATTCTGTCCGAGTCAGATTTAACACTGTGCAGCGCACAACAGCAACAAATAGTCACACAAACAGCACAGTGCTTTTACTAACTCTAATTCAGAATTCATTCCATGTGTGGACAGAGCTTTAACCACGATTCAACCGCTCAGTTTGGTTTATAGCGGTCCTGCTGACGTACTGCATGTTAATGACGAGGAACCATTTGATTTCGGGTGTGTTCTGGGTCTCTACTTAGCCAACTAAATGTCTCTCTCTTGCTTTATATATATGGCCAATTACTAATGACGGGGTGTAGGGTAGTGTTCGGACACAGTCAAGCTTCAGTGTGGCCGTTTGGGGGAAGCTCTTCAGTGGCTTACATGCATAGCTAAAATAAGCCCATGAAGTAACAAACCGTTCAGAACAGCCAATTTAAATGACATTTAAAAGCACAACGTTTTCCGCTGGAGATACGGAATTTGACTAAGCTAACAAAGAGGTTAAACGCAAAAAGCTAGCGAGAGGCAAAGCCAGGCACAAGCCAGCAGCCCCTGCTATCTTTCTTTAAAACAATGAAGGCGTTGAACAAAATAAAAAATATTTCCGTATGCTGTCATTTATAATTCTTAAACTGAAAGAAATGGGAAACGTCCATGTTTTGAAAAAAATCCTAACACGTCAGATTACATATTTGCCAAAACTGAGAAAATTTAGAGATACTAATTATATCTGATCATAAAGTACTGGATAAAATTCCAGCGGTGTGTGCAGGACTAACATTCCTAATGATGAGCGGTGCAGAACCACGACAGCACAGTTACTTTCCAAAACTCAGGTGTCAAACAAGTCCCACGAACAACCTGCCACCTCACCTCATCTAACCTGTGGTAACTAACAAAATGTATTCAGCTCATAGTACACCACTCCTCAGCATTTACACATGATGTATAGATTATACACCTTACTTATCCCAAGCATCACCAGTTTTAGATGAGCCATGAGTGTAAAAGCCGTGACTGAAAACAGAAGAGCACGTGTTTGGTCCTCACAGAGATAATCCTGTATTATTTCATCACAAAGACGCTGTGACGTTCATGAAAGGAGACATTCCCTCACAATCATGACAGAAGCAGAGTAACAGGACTCGTTGTTGGAAAGCTTAAAGGACCGCTCTTCATTAACATTATGGATTCCTGAGTGAAGCAGCTCTCGGCTGACGGGGTTGATGGGGTAAATAAGGGCAATAACGCAAAGCATGTCATTGGTTAGTATAACTTTGCACCTGCGTGACCCAGACAGGATTCAGAAGGGCATAAAATAATTGCTTTGATTAATGTCTCAGAATACGCAGAATTAACATCTTGTGAGAAGGGCTTTAAGGAAAGTGTCTCTTTTCAAACTTGAGAGGTTTAACAAGAAGCTGTGTGTTAACTTCCAGCAATGAAAATTATCAGCGTTTGTTGACATAATCCTTTTAATCACCTGGACATACAACTAGTCCTGTTTTTCCTAGACACCGCTTTAGAATCCTAGATCAATATGTGCGTTTGTAGAATACTAACCTATGATACTAAGTTCAAGTTATTAACTAACCTTTAATCAATTTGCGGAGAACTAAAAAGGTAAATGTGGCGGCAGAAATGGAGTTTGACACCCCTGCTCCAGACCTTCTGCCAGACGTGGAGGAGGATTGTGTTTGTTTTAAACACCAGGTTCCGGCTGAGCTCTGATGGCAAATTAGATCCTGCAAACACGCTCAGGTCCGATGGCTGACTGGAGTCACGGTGCTCACATAGTGCTGGAGTGAGGCGGCTCGCAACATGGTGCGTCTTTCCTCCACAGTGACAACAGTGTGTGTCATGAGCCAAAACCCTGTATTTGGAAGGATCTTCGTACAACACACATACACAAGCCGAGAGTGATCTCGCGACACGGCCCTGATCGGGTGGCAGAGTTGTTATTTACATCAGACGGGTGTAAGTTAGCCGGATAAGCGGAGCACAGATCTAGAGTTACGTAGCCAGTTGCGGGCTAACGTCCATTCCAGCTACCGATATGTACCAGCAGATCGGATCAGAGATGGCTTCGGAGACATGAAACTGCGTTATGTGCCGAATGACAAACTTCTGCACGTCCCCTACAGTGTGGAACACGTTCAGCAGCAGGCGATGGCGATATCCGCTGCTGGGTTAGGCCCCGATCACAGCCTTCGTTGCAGCATTAGGCTAACTGGCTAGCACCGACTGGAACCGTAACTAGCAACGTGGGTTGTGAGGAATCGCGTTGAAATTCGCCCCAGCCGCACTTTGTGGGCGTCGTAAAATTCTCAGCATAACGCAAAACGCCGACATGTAGTTCGGTGACGGTTAAATAACAGTGGAGACGAAGGAATTTGACGGCTTAAGTAGCCACACTGCGCTCACCATAATTAAGTAACGTTAGCTTTAGCTCGAGCTAACTCGTTAGCATACTTGGCTAACTAACATTAGCTTACCTCAGATACTTCATCCTCGTCGCTGCCGGATCCGGGGCCCGACGAAAGCACTGCGGCTGCGGTGAGTTTGAAATCGAGCCTATCCGCTGCAGGCCCACCGGGCTCGCCGAACAAGCGCACTTTCTTGCCCCCGACCCCCAAGCCGAGGCCTCCCAGCCCGGCTGCTGGTGTAGCTGCGACCCCCATGCCGAGCGCGGGGGAGCGCGGACTCACCGACTCCAGCTCGTCCTCGAAGCCGTCCGTCAACATTGCCGTCCCGGCTACTGCATCCTGCATATTTTTCTAAATAATATATGTGTTAGTAACCCTAAGGCGGTCCTTTGGCTTCCGTTGGGGTTGTATTGTTCTAAAAGGAGCCCGTTTTACTTCAGAAAAAACCCTCAAACTCTCCTGAAGAGATTCGAGAAGAGATTCTCTTTCCCCCAAGCCATTAACTTTCTAACAACCTAACCTTACGTCGTTCTATTTCTGTATAGCACCGCCTCTCGTGGAAATCTCTGACGCCTATTGGCCAGCGTCTCAGAATTCTCCAGGATGAAAGGCTGAGCGGGACGCCACTCGAATGAAAGCACGCAATGTTAAGGTTGGTTTACAGCACGGCTATAAGAGTTTAACGCCAGGAAGCTTTACATTCAGAAGGCGATTGGACGCCGTTGCGTCTGTCACACGCTCCCGCCCTTTGGATACGCCTATTTGTGTCTTATGAGGAAAGTAACTTAAGAGGATAATAGGCTTTGGGGTAACAAACCTCATGACTGTACAAAGTTTAGTCTACGGTCAGAATATACCTGCCATTTCTCCAAGCACAGTTACAACATTTACCAAACGCCCTTATTCAGAGCGACCTATGAGTGAGCTGAAAATGACTGGTCCTGCTCCAGGGTCCAACAGCGCAGTGCAGTAAATCACTGGACCTGTGTGTGATTTAGTGCAATGTACATAAAAACGCACACGTACACACACATACACATGTGTATACACACACAGTGGTGCTCGGAAGTCTGTGGACCCTTTAGCATTTTCTATATTGCTGAATAAATATGGCCTAAACATCATCAGTCCTGAAAGTAGATAAAGAGAACCCAGTTTCACAAAGGAGACAAAGATATTATACTTGGCCATTTATTTATTGAGGAAAATGATCCAATATTACATGTTAGTGAGTGGCAAAAGTATGTGAACCTCTAGGATTAGCAGTTAATTTGAAGGTGGAGTTAGAGTCAGGTGTTTCCAGTCAATGGGATGCCAATCAGGTGTGAGTGGGCACCCTGTTTTATTTAAAGAACAGGGATCTATCAAAGTCAATGCACGTTTGTGGAAGTGTATCATGGCACGGACAAAGGAGATTTCTGAGGACCTCAGAAGATAATAATAATAATAATCCATGCAAACAAAATGAAAGAAACTGGTTCTGACTGAACACATTTGTCGCTGAAGCTTTTGGAAAGCTCCTGGGGCATTATGGGAAATGTAGTGCCTGTAGTTTTGCTCAGCAATCCACTATTAAATTGACTTTTTACTAGGGATGGGCAATATGGCGATATGTTATCGCCTCGTGATGAATTTTGTTACCCTTATAGACGATATGCTTTTCTGAGGATATCGTCAGTGCTTAAAGAACACTGACCAACTGCATGGTTCATTATAAAGAATGTAATTAGTCCTGTTTAATTGGATGAAGTGCAGCACATTTTGAATAAAATTTACATGACTAAATATGAGATAATATTTGAATAGTAGGTTTTAAGAATCTGTCACTACTGATGCATTTTGTCTGCACTCACATGTACCGTGAATTATTGTGATACAATATTTTGACCATATCGCCCGCTCCTACTTTTTACTGCCATGATTTTAATGGGGCACATCAACATTTTACTAGAGAGCAAGAAGCCAACTGAATTGTGCAGGCACTCTTCTTGATGATATTCCCACATCCCATATTCCCAACCCATAATGAAAAAATTGTTCCAGAATTGTTTGATGAAAGCCAAAATGAAGTTCATCTGTGACCTCCTCAATCAGCAGATCTAAACATTGTTTAACCTATATGGGGAATTTCTGCAGCACAGACTGTGAGGTAGCTCTCATTCTCCTTCATCCCTCATACAACTGGATGTTCTTTCTAAAGTATGGTCCATCTTCCCACAACTATAAATTCAGGACTGGTGTTACATCATTCCAAGCATTCCAAGATTGAAGCTGCTCCGGAGGCATAACATGGTCTAAGACTTTATTAGCTTCCGTCTTTAAATATATCATTACAGGTTATTGTTGAGCTCCAGAGCTCACTGCATTCTAGGCATGGCTGTCCTGAGCCATGTTCTTTGAGTCTCATTAAAGGTGATTTGTTTATCTGCCCATTCCCTTCTGGTCTCACTACAACACTAGGTACCACATGTCATGTCCAACTCAGCCTGGCACTAACAATTCCAGGACCCCTGTGTACCCACTTAGCTGTAGATATGGAGGGTTGGTCCAGTTACACAGGACGATTCAGACACCTTTTGTTGAGTGTATGGAGTAATCAGGAGTTGTTCACTTCCACGATAGGTAGATATTAAACACAAGAAGAGAGCAATAATTTAACCTGGTCCTCTGAAACTTTGGGCAGTGCATTTGGGTGCTTCTGCAGTGTGTACTATATAAATGTCCTCACATAGACGGATCAGTTTACTTTATGTTTTAGGGAACTGGGGTAACTTAGGAACTAAGGTGACTTAATGTACCAGTCAGTACTGGCTCAGTGTTTAAGGCTCTGGAGTATTAATGGAAGGTTGTGACATCAAATCTTGTCTCTGCCAAGTTAGGTCCTTGAGGAAGGCTCTTAACCCACAATTGCTTGGACTGCATGAGTTGTAAATTGCTCCGGATGAGGTGCCTGCTTAATGCTGTAAATGTATATGCAATATTCTCATAGCCCAAATAATCTGGGTTTTAAAAATGACATTTAACTTGCATTTCAGGCCTGCAAATGCATTCCAAAAAAGGTGTGACAGGGCCAATTTAGGGCTTGTAATGAGATAAAAAAAAACAATAAAGTGATTTAAAATAGTTGGTGTCAACAGGTGATTATAATCAACATTTTTCACAACAGCAGTATCCAGGAACGGCTGAGTCTCTGTGGAGCAAAGATGGGCAGACAATCTCCAGTTTGTCAATAAATGCATGAGAAAAGTATTGAAATGTTTAAAAACAAGGTTCCTCAACATAACACTGGAAGGGATTTCCATATTTCTTCCTCTACACTGCATACATTCATTAAAAGTTTCAACGATACAACAATTCATGTGTGTTCAGCTTACACTTGCACCCTTGACCTTAATGGACTGAAATTCTTCCATATTCCTTGAATCCTTTAATGGTACTACTGTTCTGATATTACTTTGACTGATTTACTGTTCTACGCTGGTCCAAACTAGGGCACATGAATGTAGGAGGCAACTTTACTTGGCTATCTGAACATACTGGCTGGAGGGAGTGTTCATTGTTGAGCTGACAAAGTCACCAGCTTGCATTCTGAATTCATTTTGTTTCAGGTTTGCCTAAGTCTGTTTTTAACAATTGAAAGAAAAAAGTTCTGACTATTTTCCTCTTCCAAAACAAGTGGTTTCTTGGCTGCTACCCTTCCAAAAAGACCATTCCTGATCAAGCTTCTTCTGATTCAGTAGCGCAAGGTTACACCAATACAGAGGATACTTCAAAACAAGCAATGCATACACAGATTGAGCCAGTTTAGCGTAATCAATTAACCTAATGCATGTCTTTAGACTGTGGGACGATACGGGACCTCCCAGAGTAACCCACCCAGACACAGGGAGAACATGCAAACTGCACAAGGCTCGATCCAGCTGTGTATGTTTTGTCACCTTCCCTCTCACTGTCCATCAGATACTATCACTGAACCACTGTCAACCTAATATTGGTTAGGTAGTACACCATTCCCAGCACAGCAAAGAATAGCAGCGGTGTACTGTATTATAGGATGTTGTTGTAAGGTGAATGCATCAGATTTTTCTTTTTAACAAGTCAGTTTCACTGGTGGCTTGAGAAAAGAGAAAACTAACCACAATAACCCTAACCCTTACCCTACTGCCAGAGAAAAACAGAAAAGCATCAGTCTGTAAATGGGATCTCCTAATGCCTAGAAGTGGTACATATGAGTTACAGTTAAGCCCTCCCTGGAAAATAAATGAATTGCATCAACAAAATATAGAATGTATAATGCCAATAGACTTTGCACCTGAATGATAGTAGCATAAAACCAGATTATCATTTGTTGGACAGATTGTTGAGGTGTGTGCATAAGACACAAAGAGTATTAACAAAAACAATGATGTTTAAACCTTGATGGCTATATAGGATGGGGACACTGTTCAAATCCCACCTCTGCCAAGCTTCCACTGTTGGGCCGTTGAGCAAGGCTCTTAACCCACAATTGTTTGGATTATACAGCCATAAGTCGCTCTGCATAAGGGCACCTGCTAAATGTAAAATATAATGTCACAAAGTGGGAGAAGTTTTGTCCTATGATCTGGCAAAATAACATCGACTACAGAAAGTCATGCAATCCCAAATCAGAAAAAGTTGGGACGTCATGGAAAATGCAAGTAAAAATATATGCAGTGGTCCTTTAAACTTTCTTTGACTTTTATATTATTGCAGACAGTATGAACCCAAGATATTTCAGTTTTTTATCATTTGTTAATAAACATCCATTCCTGCATTTCAGGCCTGTAACACATTCCAAAAAATTGGGACGAGGCAATTTAGGGCTAGTTATGAACTAAATACAAAACTAGTGATTGTAATGATGATATGGTAGAAAAGCAGCATCCAAGAAATGCTGAGTCTTTGAGGAGTAAAGATGGGCAGAGGATCTCCTGTTAATCCACAAATATATCGGAAAACTACTGAAATATTTAAACACAATATACCTCAAAGAAAGACAGGAAGGTATTTACACATTTCTCCCTCTACAGTATATAATATCATTAAACAATTCAAGGACTCTGAAGGCATTTCAGTGCATGAAGGGCAAGAGTACAAGCCTAAACTGAAGAGGCATGATCTCTGATCCCTCAGACAGCTCTCTTTATCAAGCACTACAATACAAAGTTACATTAACAAATGCCACTTAAAACTTTACTGTGCAAAAAAGAAGCCTCATGTTAACCGTGTCTAGAAGTGGCGTCACCTCCTCTGGGCTCAGAGGCATGGGATGGACCATCACACAGTGGAAACGTGTTTTGTGGTCAGATCAGTCAGTATTCCAGATCTTTTTTTGGAAGAAATGGACGATGTGTGCTCCAGACCAAGACAAAAAGGACCATCCAGACTGTTATCAGCAACAAGTCCAAAGCCAGTTTCTGTCATGGTATGTGCTTGGGTCAGTGGCCTTGGCAAAGGTCATTTACACTTACAGTCTCAAGAAACTAATAGAAGTCTTATCTGACAGGATTGGGGAATTAGGGTGTGGAGAGGTGTTACTGAGTATTAGATAAGATCTAACAAAGAGAGTCTAGGGAATAGGGTACTAATGCAGGGTTTACCACAAGAAATATACCACCAAAATAACTAAATCTAGGCAAAATAACAGTGATGTTAAATACTAATGCTCAATTAACAAATACAAGAACTAAGAAAAATGCTGGCAAAGTTGATAACCACATGCTCATATATGCTATGTACAATAACAATGCAAGATCAAGGCCACAGGCAGCCCCCAGAGTTTTGTAAACTGGTATTTATATAGCGCCTCTTTGCAAAGAAAAATGGGCAATAGAAATAGAGGTCTAGACCCCAAACTGAGCAAGGCAGAGGTTTTACAGTGTCCAAGCAACACTGTCCTGAGACCAATAAGGAAAAAACTTTGAGATAACCCAGGCTCAAACAGGGTAGACATTCTCCTCTGACTGTGTCCAGACAACAGGATTAAATTCAATTTATAGGATTCAATTGAAATAGTAATTGCATATAAGACAGCAGATGTTCTGTGTAACATTTTGAATTTATGTCCTGACAGTTGAACTGTAACAGTAACTAGTCAGTGAGGGATTGAGTGTGTCTGGTGTCCAGGTGAGATGATTCATTGTAGCAAGTAATGCAGGTTGGCCAGAAGAAGAAAGGTACTAAATCAGGATCTGGAGAGTCCAGGCCATAGACAGATAGATGGTGCAAAGCTACAGGGATTGTCAGTGAAAATGTGGTATAAATATTCCCATGATGATTTGGGAATGAGTCACAGGTGTTAGTACTCAGGTAAGCTCTGGGTGTGTGCTGCTGTCTAGGATGGAGTGGTGTTGAAGCTTTGTTAAGACAGAGATTGCATTTGTCGCAGAACAAATGATACAACTAAGACATTATTTTGAGAGTGTGATTATAGATTACTACACTCATTGACAAAAAAAGCACTCCAGATAGAAATGTCTGCAATGTCTCTATTTACAGGACATCCTTTGGCCACGTGTTGCCTCTAATGGCAGGGCTTAAAACTGCCATTTTCAGCAGGATAATGCTTGCCCAAGCACAGCAAGGGTTTACCAGGAATGTCTCTGCCAGATTGCAATACTTCCTTGGCCTGATCAGTCACCAGATTTATCGGCAATTGAGCATTTATGGGACCAGCTGAGATGCAAGCTTCGGCAAACTATAAATGTTGAGGATCTCCAGGCCCAGCTGTGTGCCAATGGGTCATAGATGCATGTCTAACAGATAACAATCTCTCACCAAGACATACACAACCCAAAAGTAACCTCTTTTTTATAGAGCAATGGGGAAAAGCACTTTTACAACCTCTTGTGGCAAGACCCAGAGTCTGATCAGACCATTCCTGTAATCATTTACATACAGTGGGGCAAAAAAGTATTTGGTCAGCCACTGATTGTGCAAGTTCTTCTACTTAGAAAGATGAGAGAGGTCTGTAATTTTCATCATAGGTACACTTCAACTATGAGAGACAAAATGAGAAAAAACTATGAGAAAAAAAATCCAGGGCATCACATTGTTTGGAATCACATGATATTCTCCCAGTCCTCTTCTGGATCATCCATATGCTCTCTGCCAAACTTCAGACGGGCCTGGACATGTACTGGCTTAAGCAGGGGGACACGCCTGGCACTGCAGGATCTGAGTCCCTCTCGGTGTAGTGTGTTACTGATGGTAGCCTTTGTTACTTTGGTCCCAGCTCTCTGCAGGTCATTCATCAGGTCCTTTCGTGTAGTTTCTGGGATTTTTACTCACTGTTCTGCCATGATCATTTTGACCCCACGGGATGAGATCTTTGCGTGGAGCCCCAGATCGAGGGAGATTATCAGTGGTCTTGTATGTCTTCCATTTTTCTTACAATTGCTCCCACAGTTGATTTTATTTCACACCAATCTGCTTGCCTATTGTAGATTTTCACTCTTCCCAGCCTGGTGGCAGGTTCTACACATTTTCTTCCTGGTGTTCCTTTCGACGGCTCCTTTGGTTCTTGGCATGGTTTGGAATTGTTTGGAGTCTGACTGTCCCCCTGGAGGCTGTGGACAGTGTCTTTTTTTTATACAGAAATAACCGAGGTCAAATAGGTGCCATTTACTACAGGTAACAAGTCTGAGGACAGAAGAGCCTCTTAAAAAGAAGTTACTGGTCTTCCCCCCCCCCTTTTGGGGTTCCCCCCCCCCCCCCCCAAAGAAACCAGAATTTGTTGCTTTTTTTGTTGGGTGGACCCAAATTACTTATTTTTTCACCATGATTTACAATTAAATTTTTTTTTTTTTTTAAATCCTACAATGTGGTATTTTCCTTGGATTTTTTTTCTCATTTTTGTCTCTCATAGTTTTTGATGGAAAATTACAGACCCTCTCTCATCTTTTCTAAGTAGGAGAACTTTGCACAATCAAGTGACTGACCTAAATACTTTTTTTGCCCCACTGTACATATTTTATTATCACGGGGATCTTTAAACAAGAAAGCGATGGTTAATTTTTAATTGAATTTTTATTGTGTTAGTGTTTAGAGTCTGCAGGTTTGTGTTCAGTGGTAAGTTGTTGTCTGTATTAACATGCATGCAGTGTAATGAATCAGCAGTTTTGGCAGTAAGGACACAATTCACAACAATGTTTAGGCATGGCTCATTCATCAGCTCTTTAATGCTTTTTTTAAAAAACTGTATGGTTGTTTTTGCAGCAGTTATCAAAAGTTGCTGCATTATCTGCTTTATGTGGCCTTTAAAACTTTAAATATATTTATATTATTATTTAGATAGGGCATCAAGCTACATTTTACTGTTTTTAATCGAGTGACTTGCAAACTGATACGTTTATACAATCTAAGCGCTTGTTCTTCACAGTTGTTCCTCAAAAACTCAACAGTCGCAACTTGATAGAGGTGGGATATGAAAGCTAGACCTTATGGTTCAATGCCCAGTACAGTAACCATTACACCACCACAGTCCCATAGTGATACATACTGTATATATATATATATATATATATATAACAAAACATACATTGTAGCGATGCTAATATGTTCATGTACATTTAGTGTTAACAGCAAAAACTTCACTGACATTGAGCATGCCTTAATGTCCAAATGACCTGATTTTTTGCACACAATGTTTTTTTCACAAAAGAGACTTGAATGAATGGGTGAGAGCTAGTCAAAAATAAGGGGCACCCTAATACTGAGCTACATAAAAGAGCTGTGGAAACCACACATTTTCACTGAAGTATAAGAAAACGCAAAGTTTGTGTGTCAAAAACTCAAAAAAGTAACAAAATGACCCTACACTTATTTTAATGATGCATTTCCAGTCAGAGGTTACCACTGGTGCTGAATTAAAAGGCTTAGAAAATAATTTTAAAAACAATGATTTAAACTCCTGTAAGAAGTCCTGTACCATCAAAAATATAAAACGCAAATATTTGGGATGGTGTTAGCACATACTCTTTTGTATACACACAATGAAATGAATTTAGTTATTTTTGAAATCATAATCAATAATTCACCAATGGAACAAAGTCATGCAATTTATTCTCACATTGCCAAAATTGGTTGCTCCATGTAACTCAGGGTCACACTGTCATGCTTGTGGAAGTGGAAATGAAGCAATGGGGACTGAGGTGGATGTAAACAGTCAGGGGTTTAATAATAAACAATAATACAAACAGCATAAGCACACAAAGAAAAGAGACTAGACTGCATCATCCTGCATAGCCTCATATTTTTACCTCAACATTTGTAACATAGTCTCTCCTGCACTTGTAGCTCCTGAAGCTCTTATAACTAGGATCCATGGGGACTTGTTTGCAATAAGAATACATTACTTTAGATGTAAACATAAAGAAAAACATGATAAAAATAGCAGAGATCTCAGAGCGAGGGCTATTGTGAACCTGAGTCACTGAATCACTGTCTACTGAATCATGAATTGTGAATTGAGTTTCAGCTGCAAGGAGTGTCGCACGGCTCGACTCCTACAAGTTTAAGCAAGTGTGCCGAGTACCGAGCAAACAACGAGAACCAAGGCAAATTGTTCTATGGTGGTCAAGAACAGAGGTATCACTGTATAAGGGAAAAGAAGGTTAATATCCTTAACAATAAGGATAATAAACGTATTGACCCACAGAAATATATGCAATTGGATGATCTGAATGGATGTTATGAGGCGCATACCTGTATTTACACTTACTTGCTGTGTTTATATGTAATCATGCTGCTTACATCGTTGGTACAGCTTACATAGTCACTGCGTTTAGAGGTTATGCACAATACACTTGGCAGCAATCTTATGTATGTGTATGCATTGCTAACAGCAAGTATATTTCAGGTTTTACCAAGAGCGAGTCCTTACAGCAACATTGCCAAGTGAATTCAAACACAATGGCTACCCTAGCTGCTCAATAAGGACAGCCCCTTAATGAATATGGACTGGAACCATTTCATTTTCAGTGATGAATACAGCTTCTGTTTGGATCAGGACCATCAGATGATGGTTGGGTTTGAGCATGGAGGCCTCGTCTTGAGCACTTCAATCCTGCCTTTGCAGTGGAGCGACCCTCTGCCCCAACTGCTGGTGTGATGATCTGGGGAACCACTGCATATGACAATAGGTCAACCCTAGTAGTGATACGAAGAACACTAACAAAACAGCGATATGTGCAGGAAATCCTGCAGCCACATGTGTTGTCTCTCATGGCAGGGCTTCCAACTGGCAATTTTCAGCAGAATAATGCTCACCCACACACAGCAAGGGTTAAAGCTACAAGTGTGGAGGATCTACAGGCTCTGCTGCAACATCTGTGAAAAAAAAAAGTGGAACGGGACACCATATGGAAAATGTTTGCTTCCAATGCCCAACCGTATGTCATCTTGTATCCAGGCTAGAGGTGGCCTAATAGGGTACTAGAGCTTCCTTTCAGTCATACAGTTTTCCCTAATAAACTTATCCTTTCACTATAATATTGTAATAACTTACATCTATCATCATTACATTCAGACATATAAAGTTTCTCCTTCTTGGTGGGATATTTTTGGTCAATGAGTGTCATTATACTAAATAATAATAGATAACATATTTGTATATAAAACTTACTGATAATGCCACATTTAATGAGCAAGAACATCAGCATATAGCAGATAGCTATGGTAACTGCCACAAATTTAAAAAGAAACAGTCAACAGAATGCTTACGACTTAGAGTGCAATGGCTAGAACTGTCATTCCTAGCCATTTGACAGCTTGACAGCTTTTCTCATACTGGTGACCATGTCACAGTCACTCCCTTCCCCAGGCTTAAAAGTTTGGGTGTTATCCTTGACAGTTCACTACTTTTTGAAGCACACATCAATAATATCACTCAGTCTGCATATTTTAATCGCTTTAATATTAATCGCTTATGTCAGTCTCTCACACTTCATAGTACTTCCATCCTTGTACATGCTTTAGTCACTTCACGCATCAGTTACTGTAACACCATCCTTTCTGGCCTCCCTCAAAAACGTCTCCATAAACTTCAGCTGGTTCAGAATACAGCTGCCCAGATCATTACCAGAACTCCTTAAACAGAACATATTACTCCTGTTCTCCAGCAACTCCACTGGTTACTTATTAAATAGCAGGTAGATTTCAAGATTCTGCTTCTCACCTTCAGGGCACTTCATAACCGAACACCTCAGTATCTGTCTGATCTGCACCACATTTGTAGACCTTTTCGTCCACTAAGCTCATTCTCCTCTATTAACCTCACTGTACCTCCTGCCCATTTGACTGCCATGGGACTTAGATCCTTTAGTCGTGCTGTAACACTGACTCTCAGCCTACCTTCATATCTCACCTTAACACACACCTCTTCAAACAGGCTTACACAGTCTAGCATTAATGGTTTTTTAACCATATCTTTCAAGTTTATATATATATATATACACAAGTTTATATGTTCTATATATACAGCTCATTTATGCGCTTTTGTCATACATGGTACATATGTATTATATGGCCAATATAACAGCATCGGGATTTCTTCTCTTGGTTGCGATTGTGAGTATTACAGCTAAAATGTAAGCAATTTAAACACATAAAGCATTATGGGATGGTGGGTGAATCTCAATACCCTATCTGAAGCTTTTTTGGTTCTTGCTAATATGGCCTTCAGCCTGTTATCTGCAAATCTATCATGATTCTAAACAGCTATAGAAGCAAACCTCTCACTTCTCTTCTGACTCACTGAAAGCAAAATCATAAGGTGTTGTACAAATGAGAGTCACATGGCCATTACTTTATGTACTGAGTAATTACATTACGAATTACTCACAGGAATGCATCTTATGAGGAAATCTCCTTTAGATTCTCAAGCTAAGTGTATGGTAAGTAACATTTATATAAGCTACTAATTTATATTTTAAATAAACATGAATAAACAGCTGTGTTAATGCTGTGCAGGCTCGGTTAGTTTCGCTAACTGTTGATGACATACAGTGGTCTAAGCTAACTAACTGTAGATTCCAGAATTTGGAAGCTCTTGTTGTCTTGGTTAGTTGATTAAATTAATTTAGCATATTATGGTCTGGAGGGGGTGGCACGATGGCTCGGTGGGTAGCACTGACGCATCACAGTGAGAAGGTCCTGGGTCGTGCGCTCTGGGTCCTCACCGGGTTTCGTGGATTTTCTCCGGATACTCCGGTTTCCTCCCACAGTCCAAAGACATGCTTTAGGTTAATTGATTACACTTAGTGTCCTTAGTGTATGAGCGTATGTGTCCTACGACGGATTGGCGCCCTGTGCTGCCGGCTAGGCACCAGCTATCCCACAACCCTGTTCCGGATTATGTGGATAAGAAAGTGAATGAATGAATGAATTGTCTCTGTCTAAGTGCATTTTGACTCTGTCTAAGTGCATTTTGCATGTTCTCCCCGTGTCTGCATGGGTTTTCTCTGGGTACTCCAGTTTTCCTCCAAATTCCAAATACTGTACATGTTTTGGGTCCGTTTATGTCTCTGAAAGGGTGTCAGTGTGAGTGTGTGTGTGCACGTGTTCTGAATTGGACTGGCGCACTTTGCTGCCGGTTAGACCAGTCTCCCTGCAACCCTAAATTAGATTAAGAGGTTATGAAAATGAAAGGATAAATTAATATTAAAGTCCGGTACAATGAGTTCATGTGAGTGTTACATCACCTAAAAGCAGAATTTTAATGTAGTAGTGTTTTGGTGTAGCTTTCAAAGCATTGGACTTTATCCACCATGAGGTACGCCCTACACACTATTTCTCTTTTTTCTTCTTCTTCTTTTTTAAAACTTACTGTCATCCTTGAAAGTTTGGTGAACCCTTTTGAATTTATACGTTTCTGTGTTTATATGACCTACAACATCATCACATATTCACACAAATCCTAAAAGAAGACAACGAGAACCCAATTAAACAAATGAGACCATCAGTTATGTATTGAGGAAAATTAGCCAGCATTTCATAACACTGAGTGGCAAAAGGAGCAGTTAATATGAAACTGAAATTACAGTCAGGCATTTTCAATCAATGGAATGACACCTTATTATATTTAATGAACAGGGATCTATCAAAGTTGTGTGTGGCACAAACATAGAAGATTTCTATAGACCATAGAAAAAAAGAGTTGTTGATTCTCATCAGGCTGAAAAAGGTTACAAAACCACCTCTAAAGTGTTTGCACCTCACCGATCCACAGTCAGACAGATTCTGTACGAATTGAGGAAATTCAAGACCACTGTTACTAAGTTTACCAACAAAGATCACTCCAAGATCAAGGCGTATAATAAGTTGGTCACACCAGATACTGAAAGCAAAGGTTCATATACTTTTGCCACTCACGTGTGTGATATTAGATCATTGCCTACATAAATAAATTAATTCAGTCATTCACTTTCTTATCCACTTGATCCTGGACAGGGTCGTGAGAGAGCAGGTGCCTAGCCGGCAGCACAGTGTGCAAGGCAGGAACTAGACAGGGTGAAGATCCCTCATAAAACACATGCACTGCAAGAGCAAGGCGTGTAATAGTTGGTGAGGTCACAAAGGACCCCAGGGTTACTTCTAAGCAAACTGAAGGCCTCTCTCACATTGGCTAATGTTAATGTTCATGAGTCCACCATCAGAAGAACACTGAACAACAATGGTGTGTATGGCAGGTTTGTCAAAGAAAAAGCCACTTGCTCTCCAAAAAAAGAACATTGCCTGCCTCGTCTGCATTTTGCTAAAGATCACGTGGACGAGCCAGAAGGGTATTGGAAGAATGTTTTGTGGACGGAATGAGACCAAAATAGAACTTTTGTTTAAAAAGAAAAGTGTTATGTTTTGGAGAAAGGAAAACGCTGCATTCCAGCATAAGAACCTTATCCATCTGTTGAAACATGGTGGTGGTAGTATCACGGTTTGGGCCTGTTTTGCTGCAATCTGGGCCAGGACGGCTTTGCCATCATTGATGGAACAATGAATTCTGATTATATCAGATATTCTAAAGGAAATGTCAGGACATCTGTCCATGAACTGAATCTCAAGAGAAGGTGGGTCATGCAGCAAGACAACGACCCCTAAGCACACAAGCTTTCTAACCAAAGAATGGTTACAGAAGAATAAAGTTCAACTGTTTTGGAATGGCCAAGTCCAAGTCCTGACCTTAATCTAATGGAAATAAGTTGTGGAAGGGACCTGAAGTGAGCAGCTATGTAGGAAACCCCACAACATCCCAGAGCTGAAGCTGTTTCTGTACGGAGGAATGGGCCTAAAATTCCTCCAAGCCCGGTTCGCAACTTCATCAGCACCACTGTAATAACTGAGACTACAGGAAACGCTTAGCTGCAGTTATGGCTGCACAGGGGGGTTCACACCAGAGACTGAAAGCAAAGGTTCACATACTTTTGTCACTCCACTATTGTGTATATTGGATCATTTTCCTCAATAAATAAATTACCAAGAATATATTTGTCTATTGTGTAAACTGGGTTCAGTGTTATCTACTTTAGACTTGTGTGAAAATCTGATGATGTTTAGCTTCTATTATGCAGAAATATAGAAAAATATAGAAAATTCTAAAGGTTCAACAAACTTTCAAGCACCACTGTAAATAACTGACCCAGTCTCATTTGTTTATTGGGTTACTTATATCTACAATAAGGACTTGTGATGTGATGACATTTTTAGGATACATTAATACAGAAATGCAGAAAATGATGTCTGTAAATTCACAATCGTTCAAGCACCACAGTATGTGCTACATACCACCTCAAGACAAGACAAATAGATGAAAAGCATTAAGATGGCCGTCAACATTTAGGTGATAGAATTAACATCCCTTAGCTGTCCGAATGATTGAGTCTCCTCTGCCTTCAAGCAGCACTCACTTATTAACAAAATTAAAACAGTTTCTTCTCCCTACTTAGTGGGTTTGCATTGTTTTGCTACACCCTCTTTACAGGGTTTTATTTGGATGATGTTTGTTGTGCTGCGGCTATTTATGCTTCCATATGAAAATGTTTCCTGAGGCATAATAACCGGCACTTGTGTAGTCGCTCTGGATAAGGCAATCTGCCAAGTGCTGTAGATAACATTTTGATGGTTGATATGATCTATGATTCCTGGGGTATCAGCTATCCCATTTTGCACCCACTTACCCACTTCGTCTGATAAACTTCATCAGCTCTGCCACCTATTTTCATTTTAAATAACTCAAAAACATAGCGTGCATAAAACCACCTTCAGTGTCATTGTGGCTCAATATTTTCTTAAGACTAGAGAAGATAGATTACTTTGAAAGGTCATACTGCTGCTGTGAGTTATTCGATGGAATTCTTTTATGTTAATTTGTTAAATTTGGTTAAAATAATGCCGGCTGACTAACAACCGCCCCCCCCCCTCTCTTTGTATTAAAAATGTTTTAATATTTTTTTTAATTCCTTTTTTATTTTAATAATGATTGTTTATTTTTTTCTTTATTTGTAGTTCCTTTCCCCTTTATTTTTCCACTTTTCCTTCTTTTTTTTCTTTCTTTTCCTGGGTGCGGTGCCCGGTTCGTCTAGTTTTGGTTCCCCGTGGATGCCAGATAGGCCCCGAGCTCCCAGCAAACCCTAAATTAGTTTACACGGTGGTGGAAAATAATGAAGACCCGAATGAATGACATCATGCTTTAGAGCTTTAGCCGAAGTGAAACCAAAAGCCGATTTCGCGGTTTGTATTTTCACACTTGACCACTAGGTGTCCTTCTAAACAAAACAGAGGTTAGAAGTTGATGTTGGTATAACTTGTGGAAATGGAAATATGCAGTTCACCTGCACCTCACAACTATAGTTTTATATTATTAAAAAAGGACTGTGTACCGACACATCTGATGTCAACGTAAAACTTTAATCTACCTAACAGGTATCTGCTGAACAAATGGCAATCACAATTTAGCTTCTTGCAATATGAACAACATGTTCAAAATGTTTTTTTTAATATTCTTTTATTACCCAGCTGGTGCCCACCATTTAGAGAACATTGGGGACATTTGTGACATAGGAACAAACATTTCGATTCAGATATCCACATGCAGCACGATTTTAGGCTGTCTGAATGATTGAGTCTTCTCTCTGCCTTTCAAGCAGGCACTCACTTATTTTAACAATAATTAAAACAGTTTTCTAGTTTCTCCACCTACTTAGTGGGTTTGCATTGTTTGCTAAACCTCTTTACAGGGTTTTATTTTGGATGATGTTTGTTTTGGCTGCAGGCTATTTATGCTTCCATTATGAAAAATGTTCCTGAGGAGAATAACAGGCCACTTGTGTAAAGTCGCTCTGGATAAGGGACATTCTTGCCAAGTGCTGTAGATGAACATGTGAATGGTGGATATGGATCTATTGATTCCTGGGGGTATCTGTCTAAGCTATCCACATTTTTACCCACTTCGTCTGAGTAAAACTTCACAGCTCTGCACCTATTTTCATTTAAATAACTCAAAAAAACAAAGAGTGCATAAAACCACCTTCAGTGTCATTGTGGCTCCAAGATATTTCTTAGACTAGAGAAGATTAGATTTACTTTGAAAGGTCATACTGCTGCTGTGAGTTATTCGAAGTGGAATTCTTTTATTTAATTTGTTAAAATTTGGTTAAAATAATGCCGGCTGACTAGACAACGCCCCCCCCCCTCTCTTTTTAAAAATGTTTTAATAATTTTTTTAATTTCCTTTTTTATTTTAATTATTGTTATTTTTTCTTTATTTGTATTTCCCCTTTATGTTTTCCACTTTTCTCTGTTTTTCTTTCTTTCCTGGGTGCGTGCGCCGGTTTATAGGTCTAGGTTTGGTTCCCCGTGATTCCAGATAGGCCCCGAGCTCCCCGCAACCCTAAATTAGTTTACACGGGTGTGAAAATTAATGAATGACCGAATGAATGACATCATGCTTTAGAAGCTTATGAGCCAGAAGTGAAACCAAAAGCGATTCGCGGTTGTATTTCACATGACCACTAGGTGTCCTTCTAAACAAAACAGAGGTTAGAAGTTGATGTTGGTATAACATGGAAATGGAGAATAATGCAGTTCACCTGCACCTACACACACTAATAGTTTAGTATTATTAAAAAAAAGGACTGTGTCCCGAGCTTGCCATCATTGATGGAACAATGACTTCTTAATTATATCAGATAATTCTAAAGGAAAATGTCAGGACAAAATCGGCCATGAACTGAATCTCAAGAGAGGGTGGGTCATGCAGCAAGACAACGATCCTAAAACCACAAGCCGTTCTACCAAAGAATGGTAAGAAGAATGCAGTTCAATGTTTTTGGAATGTCCAAGTCAAAGTCCTGACCATTAATAAAATTGGAAATGTTGTGGAAGACCTGAAGGAGCAGTTAATGTGAGAACCCACCCAAATCACAATTTTAAGCTTTCATTGCATATGACAACATGTTGGCAAAATGTTTTTTATTCCTTATTACCCCAAGCTGTGCCCACATTTAGAGAAATTGGGGACATTTGGACATAGGACAAAACAGTCGATTGTCAGATATCCACAGGCATGCACAGATTTTTTAAGGTTTTAAGCACTTTGCTCTTATAATTTCTAAATGTAATATTTTTAACTGAACACTAGGTATCCTGCAAGCCTTCTGTGTATGTGATGAGCCTGTTGTGCTCTTGTCCAGAAACCTGCACTTAAAATTCTGCCCTTCACAGAGTTGTGTTTTGTATTTGATATTGTGTATTGTATATGAATATTTACAGAATACGCTCTGTTTATTTGCAAATCGTTTTGCCACTAAATTATCCTCCGTACTGCAGGGCCTTAGGAGGCCCATGGGAAACTCTGTCTGTATCAGCAATGTTAACCTAAAAATGGCTGGAGTGGAAACCCCCATTAGATCAGCATTTCTGAAAGCACCAACAACCATTCCATGTTCCAAAGTCAGTTAAAATCAACCTTTTTCCTCCTCATTCTGATGCTCAATTTGGAACTCAGCAGATCAATCTTGACCATGTCTTACTAACATATTGCTGCCATAATGAATTTTTCTGATTAGATATTTTGTGTTAACAGTGGTTGAACAAGTTCCATAATAAAGTGGCAGGCAAGTGTAAAGGATGTATAAAAAATGCGTATTATAACCCATTCTATTACGGCGAGTACAATTCACAGCAGACTCACCAGAAGTGGAACAACAGAAGATTGGAAAAAAAAATGCCATCCTGGTCTGACGAGTCTTGATTTCTTCTGCGGTGACGTTCGGAATGGTAGAATCAGATTTAAATAGCGGGAGATTTTGTCAGCGGTTGCGTGATGCTCCTGATGTCGTATTACCCACAATGTTTTGAAGGTTTTCCAGGACGCTGGCTGAATCTATGCCACCAAGATTAAGGCTAATAAAGCAAAAGGGGTCGCACATGGTAGTAGCAAGGTGTACCTAATAAAAAGACAAAGATGTAAATAAACTAACAAACTTGTCACTTAAATAAATAACTATATTAATTTTTAACATTATCAGAACCTCTGGTAGGATAGTGTAAATGTTTGTCTGGAAAAATAAAATACCATTTTATGTGTGGAAAGCATGTAATACATTTAAAATAATATTAAGAAAATGAACACTGCATAGCATCTACAGTGGTGCTAGAAAGTTTGTGAACCCTTTAGAATTTTCCTATATTTCTGCATAAAATATGAGCTAAAACATCATCAGATCACCAAAGTCAAAGTTAGACACCCCAAGTTAGTTAAACAAATGAGACAAAAACATTATACTTGGGTCATTTCTCTATTGAGGAAAATGATCCAATATTACATATTAGTAAGTGGCATAAGTATTTGAAGAGTGAAAATCAGAGTTTAATGTGAAGGTGAAATTAGAGTTGTAAAAAATAGATCCTAAACCCATCAGGTTTTCACACAAGTCCAAAAGTAGATAAGAGAGAACCCATTAAACAAATGAGGACAAACATATTATTACCTCTAGGAGTAGCAGTTAATTTGAGGTGAAAATTAGAGTCAGGTGTTTTCAATCAATGGGATGACAATCATGTGTGAGTGGGCACCCTGTTTTTATTAAGGAACAGGGATCTATCAAGTCTGCTCTTCACAACACGTGTCTGTGGAAGTGTATCATGGTACGAACAAAGGAGATTTCTGAGGAGCTCAGAAAGAGAGTTTTGATGCTCATCATAAGGCTGAAAAGGTTACAAAACCTTCTCTAAAGAGTTTGGGACTCCACAATCCCATTCAGACCACATTCAAGTGTAAATTCAAGACCATTGTTACCCCAAAAACTGCCCAGGAGTGGTCCACCATCAAAGGTCACTCCAAGAACAAGGCGTGTAATAGTTGGTGAGGTCAACAAGGACCCCAGGGTAACTTCTAAGCAACTGAAGGCCTCTCTCACATTGGCTAATTTTAAAATGTTCATGAGTCCACCATCAGAAAGAACACTGGAACAACCAATGGTGTGCAATGGCAGGGTTTGCAATGAAAAGCCACTGCTCTGCAAAAAGAACATGCTGCCATTGCTCCGTCTGGCGTTTGCTAAAGATCACGTGGACGAGCCAGAAAAACGGGGCTATTGGAAGAATTTTTTTGTGGAATGGATGAGACTAGAAAGTAAAACTTTTTGGATGAAAGGAAACGCTGCATTCCAGCATAAGAGAACCTTTATCCCATCTGTGTGAAACATGGTGGTGGTAGTATCATGGTTTGGGGCCTGTTTTGCTGCATCTGGGCCAGGACGGCTTGCCATCATTGATGGAACAATGAATATTCCTGAATTATATCAGATAATGTCTAAGGAAAATGTCAGGACATCTGTCCATTGAACTGAATCTCAAGAGAGGGTGGGTCATGCAGCAAGACACAACGACCCTAAGCACACAAGCCGTTCTAACCAAGAATGGTTACAGAAGAATAAAGTTTCATGTTTTGGAATGGCCAAGTCCTGGAAGTCCTGACCTTAATAAAATGGAATGTGTTGTGGAAGACCTGAAGTGAGCAGTTTAATGTGAGGAAACCCACCAACATCCCAGAGCTGAAGCTGTTCTGTACGGAGGAATGGGCTAAAATTCCTCCAAGCCGGTGTGCAGGACTGATCAACAGCTACAGGAAACGTTTAGCTGCAGTTATTGCTGCACAGGGGGGTCACACCAGATACTGAAAGCAAAGGTTCACATACTTTTGCCACTCACTAATATGTAATATTGGATTATTTTCCTCAATAAATAAATAACCAAGTATAATATTATTGTCTCATTTGTTTAACTGGGTTCTCTTTATCTACTTTTAGGACTTTAGGTCATATTTATGCAGAACTCTAGAAGATTCTAAAGGGTTCACAAACTTTCATGCACCACTGTAAGTCTGACAGGATGTCGATTTGGACAAAGTCTCTACAAATGAACTGTTTTGACACAAGGTAACAAATGCCAGTGTCGTCTGAAAGATTTCCAAAAGAAGTTTAAATAGATGGAAAATTAATTCAGAAAATTGCAAATTAATTAGAAAATTGATTCCTTTGTGATTTGAAGATCACAGGGCCAAGCCAAGTCTAGCATCCGTCATGGCCTCCAAAATAACCATAAAAAATAAATAAAAAAACAAATCACTGAGCCTTTGTCAGAAGCACAGACTTAAAGAACAGGAAGATTTTCTTCTTGAAAAAAATGTTCCCTCCACCATGAACAGCACGAACAGGCCTTGTATAAAGGCAACTGACAAGCAGCTTCACACATAGGGAGTGGCTCCTGTGTGGATTTTATATTCATATTAATCCAGTAAAAAAGAAATCCATGCACAAGTAATGGAAACTTTTTAAATCATTTATTCTTTTTATACACTTATGGTCATCAATCACAGTGACAAGTTATTTGCTTCAGTCTGACATGCTTGTAGGTCACAGTTTCAAACTTCTAGTGTAGCAAAATAAAATCAACATAAAAACTATTTTCAAAATAAAAAGTGTATAAATACCCTTTATCACATTTATCATGATTGTACCATATTCCCTTACAAATGAATTCCTATATTTCCTGACAAAGTTGTTACTAAGTTTAAAACTAATGTTATAACTTGAATAAGCATAATACATGTGCAACTGGTATTATATGTAACAGACAACACAAAAAAGTGTCTTTGCTGTTAAAAAAAAAGTAGATAACCAGAAATCCTACAGGAAGTAATTTCAGTTTTGCTCTACAATGTCAAACTCTTAGCAGTTAAAAGATCACATGGCATTCGGATATAAAACACTGATTCCATCTCCCTGTGGCATGTTGTGTGAGTCACAAAGATGTTTGCATCGTATAAAATACAAGGATTTAATATAAAAACTCAATGAAACGCTTTATAAAGATAAATTATAGTTATAAAGTAAGTATAAAACTCAAAATATTACTTTTTTTTCGTTTATTTGGTTTTATTTAATGTCGCCATCAGCAACACATCAAGATTAGTCAGGCCAATATAGTTAACCAAATGCATGTCTTCGGACTGTGGGAGTAAACTGGAGTACCCAGAGTAAACCCATGTGGACACAGGGAGGACTCCACACAGAAAGGACCAAGACCGCTCCACCTGGGGATCGAACCCAGGACCTTCTCGCTGTGAGGTGAGGGTGCTACGCACTGAGCCACCGTGCTGCCCAAATGTGAATTTAATTGCACTAGAGTATTCATACTTAAAAATACAACACATTTACCCAACAACAACAACAACTGTATACATTCAGCACAGAATACTCATTTACTAGCTTTTAGTTCAGTGGTTTTCCTGTCAAACCCAGCTGGATTCAGGGCTATGCAGCTAAACTGGGTCAGGAAGTCTGCCTCTACAACCCTGGTGAACACCAACGTGGTCTCGATGCAATCTGTGCCAACAACTGACCTGCAGATACAAAGAAATCAAAGTTTTGATGATCAGTCATGATTACACACTCCAACTAACATAACGCTAACAATGACATTTGTACAGCAGCATCATTATTTGGTAACATTCACATTCACACCATGTGTTGTGCTGGTATGAGTGGATCAGACACCAGAGTGCTGCTGGAGTTTTACTGCTGGGCTGAAAATAGCCCTCTAACCAAAAATGTCCAGCCACCATCATGTGTAGGCAGCGATCTGTGAGCACTGATGAAGGATTAGAGGAAGACTAACACAAACTGTGCAACAACAGATGAGCTGCCGTATCTGACCTTACATCTACAAGGTGGAGCAATATGGCGAACGTCTCTAATAAAGTGGACAGTGAGTGAACGGTGTTTTAAAACTCCAGCAGCACTGACACACCACCACTGCAGTGCTGAGTATGATCCACCACCCACATAGAACCTGATCTGTGAGGGTCCTGACCTTTAGAGAACAGAGTAAAGGGGACCAACAAAGTATGTAGAGAAACAGATGGACTGCAGTCTGTAAGTGTAGAACTTAACAAGGCCAAGATCTGAACTTACAAGCTTCTTTTTAATATTCTGAAGACTGAACCACCATGGAAGTTTGTTCCCTAGTGTGGGATGTGATGTTTGGGCAGTCACATATTCCTCCATAGTCTACTCTCAAAGGCTCCATCATAGCTATTAGATGAAATAACAAGTTTGTCTGCTCTTACTGTTTTGTTTGCACTCTTCCATTCTTGTAGACTGTCTCTACAAAGGTGTCGTTTGCCAGCCAGTACACCATAGTCTCGTCTCTAAGCATTCCTGGGTGCACTGTGCATGTAATGCTCCAAACGTTGCCTGGGAATTGGTGTATCAGACATTTTTGTTAGGAATATATTTGTCATTCATAGCTTCAAAAGTTACTATGCATTTGCAAGTGACTAAATAATTAAAGGGACTTAAGGAGATAAAAAGGTAAAAAAAAAAAAAAGCAGTGCCATTACTGAAACAATACAACTAATCTTATGTTCATGTCCAAGCGTCTAGTCTTTGTAAGGCTTACCTTTTGAACTGTGACCAATATCCTGTATCTTAGGACCCATAACTTCCAAACCTATGAAACGAAATATCACACCATGTTAAAATGCTTTAGTCCAATATAATAACACTGCTTTATAAATGTGATCTCTGTACGTGTGTGCTCCTCGCTTATAGCCAGTGGAAATTCACAATACTGCACAAGATCCTAAAGACCCATTACCCGAACTTTACACACCGAATGCCGAGGGCTTATCTCTGAAGATGCCAGTCATTCAGAATACCAGTCACACATGTGGGCCATTCATTAGAGCGCCCTGGAATTTCAGGTAAGGCATGGGTGTCTCTGCAACACTGTTGTTGTGCAGTTTTTTTAATTCAGCTCCCATAATAGGATAAAGTTATAGCAGCCATTTACAGAACCAGCTGGGACACCAGCTTTGGAAACCTATGAGTATGCTGGACCTACAGGCCTGGCTGCAACATCTGGGGGCATGTGTGTCAGAGGCATGTCTAGAATACATTTACATTTACAGCATTTAGCAGACGCCCTTATCCAGAGCGACTTACAATTGATACAATCTTACAATCCAAGCAATTGTGGGTTAAGGGCCTTGCTCAAGGACCCAACAGTGGCAGCTTGACAGAGGTGGGATTTGAACCCTGGACCTTCTGGTTCATAGTCCAGTACCTTAACCACTAGGCTACTACAGTCCCAAGTCAACAATCTCTCACTAAGAGGTACACTACCAAAAAGTAGCCTCTGAGTGAGAGCCTTTTTATAGAAAATGGAGGATACACTTTTACGCCCTCTTGTGGCAAGACCCAACGTCTAACCAGACCACACCTGTAATCATTTGCACATCTGCCTGAAACAGAACTGCACACATAATTTTGCCTGGATGCTTTATTTTGTCCAAAAGTGTATATTAAAGAAATTAAACTCCAACTATCAGTTTACCCCCAATTCAACTAGGAACACATTGGTTTCTGGAGTTTGTTTCGCAATATTCTTGTTAGAATGAAGTTCAACTCTCACTGGCAGTTACATCACCCCACAGCTCAGAGAAAATCACCATGCTGGTGTTAATGTTCAGTTACTAAAATAAATCCGGTACTTCCCTTTTCAATGTGGTTTACTTGAGAATAGAGACAGGAAGGTGAAATAGAACATTACATTATTAGCTAATGCTACGTTTTCCCACCCACACATGCAAGTCAGACATCAATCATTTGGACGTCATACCGAATGTGACCAGGCAAAATGAAGTCACCGGGACAAAAATTCTAATTCAGTCTCTTGGTTTACTCGATACAACAATTGAGTTGGAACAACATAAACCTTCCAAGGACGAAAAACAATCTTGAACATACCTGCATGTGTAGCGATGGGAATGGAGCTGACCACCATGACTGAGCTGATTAAGATTGAGAGAGATCCTAAAGAGAAAGGCACATACTTCTGTTACACACAGTGAGACCAGAGTTGCACAATCCAAATCATTTAGAAAAAGCCCACTTTACCACCCTGCTGAAACTGAAACCAAAAGTATTCTTGTAATGCTGTTATACAATCACTTAATGGGATGTGGTAGGACTGTTTTTTAAAACAGAAATTCTGCAGAATGACCCATAAAGGGTCACACAATGTTTAAATGTGGTGACCATGGACACTTGACTTCCACCTTGTTGTCATCAAATCGCTTATGGATAGTTTTATCAATATTTACAGGGCATTAGGATGCTGGAATATGGGAACACTGGAAAGGAGGTTTGCACCATTGGGCAACATTCAAAGCAAACTTCAGACCCAGTGATTCCCAGGAGATCGATGCGCACATGTGTTCTGCACTGTAGGCAACAGACATTGTAGATATCCTTTGGCTTAATTCAACAGAAACCTGTCTCAATATAGGAAACAATGTCAAGGATGACTCAGTAGACCATAATACTTTTTTCATTGATCTCGAATCCGGGTTTGGTGCAGATTTAAATTCAGGTTATGTCTTTGTCCATTGGCCTTTGAACAAAGTTTCTGAACGGCAGCCCTGAGCTTACATTGTAGTGCTAGCTGAGACCAGCTCAAACATGATCACCGAAGTGTTATTTCTGTGACTGTAGCATCTATTTTGCAAAGTCTATCCCACCAGTGACCTTCACCTTGCACCCACGGTTCCTCTTTGCTGGTTCTGTTTGTCTATTTTTGACCTATACTACCGTAACCTTTATGTCGTTTCCCTTTAAACCATGTTCCATTGTTGTGACTGCAGTTTAGATATTCACTTGGTTAGGTCTCTGCGGTTTATATTGCGTGCTGCTCTTTGTATTTGTGATTATGATTTATTATGAAGTATATTATTATATAAAGCCTTTGTATTTTGTGCAGCCCCTTAGATTTAAGACAGTGTAATTACATGACTGTACTTTAATCAACATTTAAAGCAGTATTATAGCCTATGTGTAAAATATATTAGCATGCATTGTGTTAGACTTTAAATAGATTAATTGGAAATGGGCTAAAATAAAGTCTTTTTTTGTGTGTTTATGTGGCTGTTTTGCCTACCCCTGTACTGAGTTACAGTGTGTGTAATATATATCTCAAATATATCTCAATATTTGAAATTTCAATGAAGGTAAATAAACATAGCCTTAGTATAATGTTACATTTTTAATCTGCGGATTTAAAGGGGTATTTCCCAAACATTTACAATGAGACATTTTGTTTATTCTTGACTGTACTTTTTAAGCAACAAATGGTTACACCATTTTGTCCAGTCTCTTAATTGAGAGACAGAACTAATTCCAAGACTTCAGTTAAATGGTAACCATTCTAAACTATTTAAAAATATAGTAGCTGCCTTTGTGAAGTTAAAAATTGCGCTGGTAAATTAAATGAAGAAAACACAAATTCCATGTCTCATTTACACTGAGACGTAACAATTAAAACAAAACCTTAATGATTCATTTTCTTATTGTTGTGGGTGAACGTTTGAAGCCTTTAGCAACAATCCTGTAAACTTTTTGTCACGTTTATAACATTTTGCCCACCCTGCTATAAAAAAAAAAGTGAAGACCAGCATAGGTTGCATTTTAAACCAGCTTTACCAGCTAAACCAGCACCAACCGGCATAAACTAATCTGGTTCAGTCTCTCATAGTCTTGCCAATTCTTCAACATATCAACATCCAAAACTCAGTTGATGCTGCTCTTTGCTCTTCATAATGCAGGGAAAAGATACAGGTCTGCCCTGCCTCAGTGTTAGGTCTTGTTTTTTTCCTTCCATGTAAAGTGTTCTTGGGATTGTGCAAGGTTTATGTAAGTTTTACTTATAATAGTGACGTAAAACTTACATAATCATCATCATACTCGCAAGACTATCATAATATTATTATATATTATATTAAATAACATTATAACCCATGTATGAAATGTCTCAGTAGCTTTTGTATGTATATTGTTGCATTTTAATTGGAGAAACTACGTGAACATTTGCAATAGTCTACCTTAAAAACAGACTGTTATAAGACGTTAGCTAATGTAGTGGAGCTGAAAGTGAACTGACATACATTTAAAACATTTAAAGAGTCCATAATGACACGTTTACTTTTATACAGCGAACCCTGCCACTCCACACTGGTAATCACAAAAGCAATTCCACCCGTTTAGCGGTTCTTCATGACTTTAAACACTCATTCCGAAGAGCTCAATACAGGTAGGCTTCGGCTGTACTCCTCTAGGTATGCGTCTCAACTTCATATCAGGCATCTCGTGTCAGTTTTAGTCGTAATAACAGCGTCTCGAGCCATTTACACTCGCACAGACACGAAATAAACGATACAAAAACGAAATTATAGAGAGAAAGCCAGTGAATTACCTGTAAGGATGCGAGTCCAGGTCATCGTTAGACTGGAGGCTTCATAGCAGACACACGCGCGCGCTCTTTTAAATCAAAACGCCCTCTGAGAGTTTACGTCATGCCTACGTACGGCGTGAAGTTGCCATGGTTACGTTCGTTCTCTGTTAAGCCGTGGCACCAGTAGACCGGTAAATGATGGCTAGTCGTACTAAGCCAGTATATGGAAATTATTTATGTCAATGTCCAAACTTTCTTATCGGGGGCCACATGGAGAACAAATATGGAGTCGTATACACTGTAATACAAAAATAAAATGACTACTTGATTGCCTTTTATTAAAGTGACTAGCTTGATAGAGCAGACATCACACTGAAATCGCCTGAAATATTCTACATTCGCTTTCTATTTGTGTTTTTTTAGTGAGAAACATGTCTAGGCAAAAGCTTGGTCACACTGATACCCTCATCGGCCACTTCATTAGGTATACCTAGCTAGTACCGGGTTGGACCCCCATTTTGCCTTCAGAACTGCCCTAATTCTTCCTGGCATTGATTTCAAAAGTTGCTTGAAATCCCTCAGAGATTTTTGTCCTTACTGACATGACAGCGTCCCACAGTTGCTGTAGCCCATCCGTGAGGCGAATCTCCTCTTCCATCACGACCCAAACACGCTCTGTTAGATTTAGAACTGATGAGGCCATCTGAGTACAGAGAACTCCTTGTCATGTTCAAGAAACCAGTTTGAGATGATCTGAGCTTTGTCACATGGCAAGTAGAGGATGGGTACACAGTGATCATAAAAGCATGCACATGGTCAGCAACAATACTGTGGCACTTATTCAGTGTTTAATTGGCATTAAGGAGCCAAAGTGTGCCAAGAGAATATCCCTGACACCATTACAGCACCACCACCACCGGTAGCCAGAACCTGATACATGTTAGGATGGATCCATGCTGTTTACGTCAAATTCTGACCCCAAATGTCGCAGCAGAAATCGAGACTCTTCAGACCAGACAACATTTTTCCAATCTTCTGTTCCACAGTTCTGTGGCTTGTAGGCTTAGTTGCATGCACGTAGTTGACAGAAGAGGCACTGATGTGGTCTTCTGCTGCTGTAGCCCATCTGCTTCATGTGTATTCCGAGATGTTCTTGATACCTTAATTGTAACGAGTGGTTATGTGAGCTACCGTTGCCTTTCTCACAACACAGATCAAACTGGCCATTCTCCTCCGACATCAACATAGAAGTGTCGCCCAGAGAACTGCGCTTACTTGATATTTTCTATTTTCAGACTATTTATCCATGACTATCTATTTTCTTGACTTCAGCAGATCGTCTTGACCATGATTACATACCTAAATGCATTGGGTTTCTACCATGTGATTGGTGGAACATATATTTCTGCATAATAATGACATCCAGTTTTCCCTCAAACTTCCTTAACAGCAAAGTAACTAATATTTTAGCTAAAATACTGTAATTCGCTGGCCACTTAAATTGCCACAGGCCACAGCTTAGACACCCCTAATTTAGGTTTTTTAAAAAGGATCTAATTGATTAATTCTGAAACTAATCTACTTAATTCTAATGGAATTGACAACAAACAAGGTTCAAATACAAACTACTGCAAAGTAAGCTTCCTTTTCAACCACGTCATTTTTGACGGTTCAAAACTGGCATTTAAAGTTTTCTGAAAGTTTTCTAAACACACTTTTTTTTAAATTTTTTTGTAGAATACTTTCAACTTGAATTTCATCTTGGAAATCAGGTGAAAGTTGACTCATTTTTAACTCTGCTCACAGGTCCAGATTCTCTGCTCCTTACATCAAGATATGCTTTTTTAGGCATTAGTCCAACACAAAAGCCTTGTCCCAGCTTTGTGAAGTTCACAATGCACATTTTGTCAACACTCAGTCACAGACATCTTGGGTTAATTTGGTTTTCTTTGGCTGTACGATTTAAGTATTAGGAACCATCCTCAAACCACATTACTGTACTTAAATGGAACTTAAATTCAGACAATAAAGCCATTAGAAGAGATGAGATACTCGTGTATAATGCTTTGACAAAATGTTATTAGGTCAAGTAACGTAATGTCTTTCAAAGTACCGTCATCTTAGGAGCCCGTAGAGGCTCCACATGCAAGTCACATGTGAAACAGAAAATATTTAGGATGACTCTTTTTAAAACAAAAATAAGATGAGAGCAATGTTCAATATTAGGCCCCAAAATGTGTGTGCAAACACATGAACTCTGAAGACTCTGAAAGAACCTCTGGAGTGCTAGATATGCTGTTTTCCTTTCTGGAGAAATTCATTCTAGTTCACCAAATTACAGCATCTAACAACGACATATTACTACCAAAGATTCCAAGTGATTGGCCAAATATGTTCATTATAACTGGGGACATACACATTATTAAATCTACATTGGTGTTAACAAGAGAAGCTTGAGGACACAACTAATGATTAAAAATATGTAGACAAGCAAGTCGTTTCTTAAAAAATCCTAAAATGACAAAACATGTGATTTCAACATGAGGTTCAATTGTCCAAAGTGATATCAATTTACAAATCCATAGCCAGTCATATCGTAGAGCTTTCTTTAAATGCTTTCTTTAAATACACGCAAGCACAGGATGTGCTCAAATACAGTACATTACACATTTGGCGATTAGTTCCTGTCCCAGTGTCCTTGAGACCAAAGACATATTCCCCTTTCTGCCATTAAGGCAGATCAAGTACATAGTGTCTTTCTCGGCTAGGTTCCGCAGTCACTCCAGGCCCAGGATATAATTGATGCCCTGCACTAGTCCAATTATCACTGGCTGCCAGGCCACAAGATAGCGAAGCCAGTCCAATAATTGTCCATACATCACGTGAGGCCTCTCCCATCTTAGGGGAACCAGTTAAGAAGATAATGAGCCAACAAGTCAACAAATCCATACAATTCAATTCATAAGTCATATACATGTTCAATACTTTGGCTTGTATATCCATTAAAATTAGAACTAGCATCAATCCTGTCTATTCATGGTAGAAAAACAATTGGCTTGTATTTCGTCATATGTAATAACTACCTTGTAACTTTCAGCTATAAAAGGTAAAGTATGTCTCATCCACCTTTAAAAACAGTTGGCTATTAATTCCCTGCACAGCGGTGGAGTGTAATGCAGGCGTGTTCTAAAACCAAAGATAGTACATGATGGGACTAGTCACCGCATGACTACAAGGTTCCAACCAACAGATATTCTGTTAGGTACTTCCAAAAAACACATTTCAAATGAGAAACACAGCCTGGGTAAGTCCCATGAAATACAAAAGACTAGACAAGGAAATTGAATTTGAAACGAATATCACCCAGATTATAAAACAGAAAGGATAAACCTGCACCTGTTTCTTTGTTGCAAAGTGAAACTAGAGTGCAACTTCGATGACTAGGCTTTGGGGTCATAAGCTGGACCCTCAGAAAAGAATAACAGCATCAGACTGGTATTATTTCCAATTCCTACCACTGACAAGCATCTGGTGGTAGGAAACAGACATTAGAATTCCTGCTTCCTTAAAAGTCACGTACAAACCTGTCAGTGACCGAGTGTCAAATGTTTCCTGTAAACGCTAATGGGAAAACCAGAATGCACTTCCCAACATTAGTGCTCTGTGTATGGAGGAGGACTTTCAGAATGAGAATCTGAAACAGATGTTGCATAGAATATAAACAGAGGGGGTGTTCCCGCAATTTTGTGTGAGATGAAGTGCGTGGGTCTAGCTTTCACTATTTAAAACAGCGGTTGGAAACGAAAGAGTAAATTACACTGGCCATCACAAGGCAAATATTTGTTGATATATGTGTCATTTCTTTCATAAAATGGCTTGTTAACAGTATATGCCACCTCAAGCCATGTCGAAATACACACCTCCCTCAGCAACATCAGAGCAGAAATCCCGCCAAGTCAGGACTCCTCCACTCTAGATTTTCTAGGTGCCCATTTCAGTCAATACTGGTTTTATTTGTGCTGTCACATGACTAACAATTAGCAATTCATGTGACAAACACGGCCACACATGAACAGCACAGTGCTTTTACTAACTTTAAATCAGAATTCAGTTCATGTGTGTAAGGAGCAGTGCAGCCAGTCACCGGTTTGTCTATGTGAGTGGAACTGAGGCATGTTGATAATGAATAGGTGTTCGATTTCAATTGTGTTTTTAGTGCGACTTAGTAAACTAAATAGTCTCTCCTTATACAGCGCAATACTATGATGGAGCAGGGCTCTACTGTATTTCAGTCACAGTCATGTCTTCAAGTTGTACTGTACTGTGGGACTGTGGTAGCCTAGCGGGTAAGGTACTGGACTATGGACCAGAAGGTCCAGGGTTCAAATCGCACCTCTGCCAAGCTGCCACTGTTGGGTCCTTGAGCAAGGCCCTTAACCCACAATTGCTTGGATTGTAAGATTGTATGAATTGTAAGTCGCTCTGGATAAGGGCATCTGCTAAATGCTGAAAATGTAAGCTCACTGTTTGCAATACACGCATGATGAAAGTAAGCCATTAATGTGCATCAGGGTTATATGTTGACAACAGCATAAAGGTGTCTTGATATTTCGTTTGTATTACCTGATGCACTTGTTTTCACTTGTAAAAGTCAAAATTCTGTGAAAATGTTTGTAGTGCACATTATGTTCAGATGCAAGAAGTTTCCATTACAAGAAAAGTTTAACAAAAATATTTCTATATGCTGTCATTTATAATAAAAAAAATAAATAATAATAATTGAAATTGGCCAAGAAAATTGAAAATTTGCATTCAGAACACAAAAAAAAAACAAAGAAGCGATTACAAGAGTGATGTGTCTTAATACAATACAGTGGTACCTCGGTTCTTGACCACCTCGTCAAATTTGACTAGGGAAACGTGTCTTGGTTCTTGTGGTTTGCTCGGTACTCGGTGCACTTGCTTAAGCTCGTACGAGTTGAGCCGCACAACTCGTTTCAGCTGAAACTCAATTCAGTACTCCGTGATTGAGACTCACAATAGCTCTTCCCCAGTGTATTTTCACAGCGATAGAACTGGATTCTTAGTGCAAATAAGTCTCCATGGGTCCTAAAAAGGTTAATAAGAACAAACTGAAAGGAACTTAATCATCTTGGCTTGCAGTTAGCATTAGCAGCTACTGCCCCAAAATTCACCAAAAGTGTTTTTGCTTGTACTTTTCACTTTCATCCATTACTCACTAAATAACATGAAATTTCATCAACACCATTATAAAATAAGCTTTGTGTTAAAAACTTTGACAAACTATAGGCTAATAAGTATTAATGTGTAATCGGCTCCACTGTGATACAGTATAGACTATATTAAACTCCTCAGTTCATTACATTTAACTTGTGATGCATTTGTAGGAACATATCCCCAGCATAAATCAGGGAGCACCTGTACAATACAACTCCATTAATGCATGTAATTCCTATAGTGTGGATTTTCTGGGAGTCGGAAACAGAATAATTCAATTAATTCCCATTATTCCCTATGGGAAAAATGTGCTCAGTACTCATCGTTTAAGACTTGACGAGCCTTCTAGGATGAATTGAACAAGAACTGAGGTACCACTGCATATTAATTTCATTTGGTCTTTTTTTTTTTTTAAGTCTTCTGTTTTTTTTTAAAGATACAGCATCATAGTTACCTTGGATGTTTACACATCAGAATCAGCTGTTGCGCAGTGACAAGGGAGTAGCCAAACAGTTCACTACTATCATTAGTTCTTTATAGGCTAACAGTGCTATATATGGTATGCAGACTGCAGGAAATGGTGATTAAGGGACCACTTCAACCATGGGAAATGTTAACGTGTTACTAGCGCACTGATTCTGACAGTTCAGCGCACACTTCAGAAACTGACATTGCGATTTTATGACACTTTCATCAAACTTCACAACCTACTGACAGATCAATAAGGCACTACAGGTGGATGAGAATTTATCTAGGGTGCTTATATTTGAAATCATATCCTGCCAGGCAGCAGCTGGGAGTGAAATAGTTTGTAATGTAATGATAGTGCACCGATTTATCAATGCAATGGTAAC
>JAJAGP010002035.1:0-140378 GCA_025084515.1 Ancistrus triradiatus
CCTGGAGCACCTCCGCGCGGCACAGTGGTACACTAAACTCGACCTGCGGAATGCCTACAACCTTGTTCGCGTGAAGGAGGGCGATGAATGGAAGACGGCCTTCAGCACGAGCAGCGGGCACTATGAGTACCTTGTGATGCCCTTTGGCCTGGCCAACGCCCCATCCGTGTTCCAAGCCTTTATAAATGATGTGCTCCGGGACATGCTAGGCAGGTTCGTCATGGTATACCTAGACGACATCCTCGTCTTCTCACCGGACTTCAACACCCACGTCAAACAGGTACGCCAGGTACTCGAACGCCTCCATTTACACCACCTACGCGTCAAAGCGTCTAAGTGCGAATTCCATACACAGTCTGTCCGCTATCTGGGGTATCTGATCTCTCCCTCAGGGGTCGCCATGGACACTAACAAACTGTCCGCCGTCCAGGACTGTCCGAGGCCGGGGTCCGTCAAACAGCTGCAACGATTCCTGGGTTTTGCCAACTTCTACAGGCGCTTCATCAGGAACTTCAGCCGCACGGTGGGCCCCTCACCGCGCTCCTCCAAGGTAAGCCCAGTGCTCTCCGCTGGTCCCCCGAAGCCGAGCGGGCTTTTGAAGCGCTCAAGATTGCTTTCACTCATGCTCCCGTCCTGGGTCATCCTAACCCGGACCTCCCCTTCTTCCTAGAAGTGGACGCATCCTCGACCGGCGTGGGTGCCGTGCTTTCACAACGCCTTGGCGAGCCGCCCAGACTGCGCCCCATCGTCTTCTATTTGCACAAACTGACCCCCGCCGAACGCAACTATGACGTGGGCGACCGGGAATTGCTGCCGATCAAGTTGGCTCTGGAAGAGTTGCGACATTGGCTAGAGGGTTCCAAACATCCGTTCACGGTTCTGACAGACCACAAGAACCTGCAGTACCTCAGGTCAGCCAAACGATTAAACCCCTGCCAAGCTCAATGGTCCCTTTTCTTCTCCCGTTTCCGATTCGCTATCACCTACTGGCCGGGCACGAAGAACACCAAAGCCGACGCCCTCTCTCGGAGTCACGATCCCGATCCGGTTCCTGACGACCCGCCTGAGCCCATCCTCCCGTCATCTTGCTCAATCGGGATCATCCAGTGGGAGTTCGAACAGGAACTGGAAGAACGGCTTTCACGGAGTTGCGCTCCTTATTCCTGCCCGCGAGACAAGAAATTCGTGCCACAGGACTTCCGCGATCGCCTCCTCACCTGGGCACACACCTCTCTCTGCTCTGGCCACCCCGGAGAGACGTGCATGCACCAACTGCTCGCTGCGCGCTTCTGGTGGGAAAACATGCGCAGGGACGTCCACCGCTTCGTCTCCTCCTGCAGCGTCTGCGCTCAAGCAAAAACCTCTAGAACCCTGCCAGCAGGTCTGCTCCGTCCATTACCTGTGCTGCAAAGACCCTGGTCTCACATCACCCTGGACTTCGTCACAGACCTCCCCTCCTCCAACCTATTCACCGCCATCCTGTCTGTCATAGATCGATTCTCCCGGGCCGTCCGCTTCATCCCTCTTCCCAAGATGACCGCGTCTGGCTCTCCTCACACGGACTCCGCACCTCTCAGGGAAGTACCCCTTTTTCTCCCCCCGTGTTGGATCCCCTCTTCGTCCGGGACTTCCACGCCTCCCAACCCGATCGGCCGGTGCCCAGGCCGCGGGGCCGCCCGTGGAAAACACCATTGCTCCCTGTCTCTCGCCACGCTCCCGCCTCGGCGAGTCCCTTGAGGGGGGGCACTGTCACGCCTGCCTCCGGCACCGCTCCACCCGCTCGCACCTTGCCTCGTTCTTCCTCGCCTATGTACTGATCACCTGCACCTGCCTGTCATTCCGGACTTCCTCCCGCAGCCCATATAACCGCCAGTCACACACAGACACTCGCTTCTCAACGAGGTTCCCATACCTTTTCTCCGAGCTCTCCTAGTCAGTTTACGTTTAACGTTATTAATAAAGCTCTGTTTACCTTTACGGCCTGCGTTTGCCTCCTCACTCCGTGCTTCGTTACATTAGGGACAACTTAGTATAATGATTGCCAGAGTTTTGTCACTCGTCAATATGAGATGGGCTTTTAGGCATTATGGCTCCTAAACTTTATAATTTACTTCTACAAAAAGTGAAATCTCAGCTAAACCCATCCAGTTCTGTCCTCTCAATGCTCTGCTATAGACTGTTGTGCTTTATCTGTTCTGAGTCAGCTGAGGAACTCTGGGACTCAAATGAAGGGGGAATCCCCTGGTGAGGAGGAAAACGGGAAAACAGACAGACAATAAAACCTACTGCCATGCCCTCTGGTTCCAATGAGGGGCACCTCACTCTCATGCCATCGCCAGGGGACCTCATTATGGCACTCAACACCTCACTGAGAAAGAGGTGGGATATGAAGAGGCAGTTCAGCATTGGGAACCAGTTTTCTTGTGACTGGGCTACTCTGGTTCGTATTCCACCTCTGGTGAGGTGAGGGTTGTCTGTCGATTTTGGACAACGTTCCTCATGGTGACCAGAGAACATGGGCGCAGTATTTTTGTAGTTGCGCGTTTTGTCCCATTGCCTAGAGGTCTCCTCACCTTCTGTGAGGTTTCTGGCCCCCAGTTCTTCATTGTCAGTCTGTGTTCATTCTCGAACTCCTTTCCATGATTAAAGTGATCTTAAGCTTGGGAGAAGACTTTATATAATTAAGAACACATAAGCCCTATTATACTATATTTAACTTTTAAAAGAAAAATTAGGCCATAATAATACCAACCAGCTGCCTAATATTGTGCAGGTTTCCCCTAGTCCACCAGAGCTCTGATTCGTCAAGGGCTCCATAAGACCTCTGAAAAGTGTCAAGCAGATCCTCTAGTCCTCTAAGCAACGATAACTGGGGGGAATTTGGAGGGAAACCGAGGTGAGGCAACCCCTTGTTCTCTTAGGTTCAAACCGTCCTGAACATTTTTTGCAGTATGGCAGGGCATAATTTAAAGCATTTTCACAACAAGTTCAAAAATTTACAGAAGAAAAAGAAAGATGTATATTAACGCCATCCTTCACACCAAGTCCAAAAAAAACTGGATGGACCGCAAATATTTAATCGGAGGGGCCTATAGTTAATTCTTTGTTGTTGGGAGGAGTTGAAATTAGGCTGACAATCAGAGCTCGGTTGTCAGGGCAGAACACAGCTCATCCTGCTTAGTTAGCAGGGAGCACAGAGGACAAAAGGCAAACACGCTGAGAATAAAAAACAATCATGGATATTAAAGAAAAGATCTGGCGGAAACAGAACTGAAAGGCTGGAGATGATGGTGATAAGCTCACAGTGACTGGATGGAACCGTTTGATTACACCCACCATGTAACAATTTTCAAAAAATATTTTGTTCCCCGTTGTTAAGTGTGTTTTCCTGATTGTTTGTACCCTAAATGAATAGAAAAAAGTTATTATTCACTGTAAACTTTGCTTTTGTTGTCAGCACAATTATATTTTGAAATTGATCTATTTTTAAGGATATTCGCCATATTTCAAGATACTTAAGAAGCTTCTGGAATTGTGAGAACTATCAAGAAGTTTCTAGAACTGTCCAGAATTATCTAGAACTTTCTGGGACTGTACAGAATTGTAGGTAGCTGTATAACTACAGTTATATAGGGCCACTATAGCCCTTCCCGAGAGACGGAGAGACATGATCTAATTGATTGGGATTGCAAAGTAAGTGGCCAACAGCCATCACAGACAAAGGGGAATTGACCTAGACAGACAGGTCTGAATTCATTCTCTATTCAAATTCTGATAACGACAGTATTCACACTTCACCCCACACCCATTACAAGAGGAGCTTAGGAAGGACCACTACTTTCAAATGTATATATTGTGTGTTACTCTGCTACCGGGTGATCAGTCTTGCTCTGCTGATTCCTCAGTACACTCTTGTACTTTGATACTGCATTGAATAAATATTGACCATTTTTATCGAGTTTGGAGAGACATCCTTTTTCCTTACAGTACACAGCAACTTAGTCAATTTAGATGGCATCAAGAGGTTGCATACATCCAGCAGACGCATTTTGCTATGTATGTGGCCATTTTATAAAGACAAGAGCGAAAAAGTACTCTGTGGAGCATCTGCTAAGATGTGTGGAGGCCTACAAAAAGCATACTTCGGGCATTGCCTGTTGGTGACCTGTTTCTATAATAAAAATTTTCATAATTTTTTGTTGCCGTGGTCACAAAAGCGAAGTTTATGATGATGAATGTAAGCAATTTTTAATTTGTTTTAGACATAAGCAATTGGAATATAACATTAAAAAGCTGGGAACAAAACTTGTGTTACATAGTGTTATTTATCTAAGTGCATTCTAATTTGTTCATGTCCACAAAAAACACAAACTAGAGCTTCCTGCACTAATCTTTGCTCATGTCTTTGTTTTTGTAAGTTGGCAATGTGAAAAAGACACGGTGAAATGTCTGTGATACATTAAAGAAGGGAAGTTAAAGAAAGCAAAAGCGGACAGGGAGTTTTCAGAGCGCGAGACAAAAAACATGGCGCACTTGGTGTGAAGGTCCCACTACGTTAAAATTGCATCTGTTTTTTAAGTGCGAAAAAATCGTACTGGTGTGAACAGGCCTTTATCCGGCTGAAAGAGATCCAGCACCTGTAGGGAATACCATTGTCATAAAGGGGTGCACTTGGTCTGCAACAGTATTTAGGTAGGTGATACATGTCAAAGTAACACTGAGATGAATGCAAAGACCCAAAGTTTCTCAGCTGTCAATCTAATTCCCTTCACCTGTCAGCGGTTTTAATCTTGTGGCTAATTGGTTAGTGATTACTTTAATTATCCAGCTAATCCTAGTATTAGTCTGTAATGTTCTTGACAAAGAGTTTAATGTGAGCCTTCAACATTATCTGCAAAGGGCAGGTGTGGCTGCATGTTCTCATTCCAGCCATGTTACAGCCTGATAGTTACACAGTCTAAAAGTCAGAGATTAATTGATTAACAAGCAGAATGACATGTAGCTCCTGCTCAGTTGAGCCATTTATAAAGTAAGCATTTAAAAGGATGAGTTTTATTGTGAGAGCTTTGCTATATAGTATATGAACTCCAGTAGTAGCCTGTAAAATTATTCACAATATAACTGTCAGAAATTGGACCAGATGGTTTGTTTTAAAGCCTTTACCAGGGTGCTGGAGAGGATTCTCAAACCTAGAATGCATTTATATTTATGTCATTTAGCAGATATCCTTATCCAGAGCGACTTACAACTGATACTAACTTACAATCCAAGCAATTGTGAGTTGAGGGCCTTTCTCAAGGTCCCAACAGTGGCAGACTGGCAGAGGTGGGATTTGAACCCTGGACCTTAATCCAATACCTTAACAGCTAGGCCACCACAGACCCATAAGGAGTAACAATGTGACTTTCAGGCAATGTAACAGTATACCTGCTATTTCAAAATAAATTAAGGACACACCCAGATTACCTATTTATGGTTATGTAATGAATAGTATACCACATTTAGTTCTGACCCAGCAATCTGATTGGCTGAGAGATGATTTTCCCGTGACTTTATTGACGATACCGACGCTCTGACCGGCGCTCTATAAGTATTACTCCGCGGCATACACACGTAACCTAGCAACGACGCCTGCCCTAAAAAGCAGCCAAGTTATAATGAGTAAAACACTGGTGAAATGAAAGCTATAACTAGTTTATAAAATATATTGGTTTTGAAAATGATTGAAATTTGGAAGATGAAGCTATTAATGACCAACATGAGCCAGAGGTTTATCACCTTTAGGATTTGAAAGCTCTGGAAAAGCGAAACTAAGTCACTATTTTAAATCAAACGTCCGGCTCTTAATAGATTCAGAGCTCGACTGAATATCAGTTTTAGTCCCATTAACGAAAATGACCTGAATCAGCTTCATCCCTCACAAAGACGTCGTTTGCTGGAGTTAAACTCGGCTCTTTCATTAAACCCCATCGGCGGCTGATCGGAGCTTCATTCATCTGACAGGTTTGTTATCTGTAAGTCCAGCTCTAACCCAGAGAAGCTGCTGATGCTCTGTGACTCTGCCCTTACATTTCTGACTGATCAGATTAACATTAAGAGCTTCATCATACACATTTATAATCACTAATCAAACAGGATCCTAGACTTTGATTCTAACACCGGGATCTCACTCCGATTTGCTTCAGTCGGTAGAATAGTGGATCTTAGTAACAGCCTGCCTTATAAACCCCACCCGTTTTATTTGCTGAATGTAAATAAACTTTATTTTTAATGAATTAAAACTTACCAGTCAATATATTTGTGTTTATTGTCTTATAATAAAGTTATTGGTCATTCTGTTCCTCGACTTTAATGAATGAAAGGCTTAGCCGCGGGGGAATGGCAGAATGGAACTATTTTACCTCATGGAAAGCTGATAAACAAATCATTTTTCTATCAATAAATGGCGATAATGGAACTGTGGTATAATTGCAATAATACACTCGCTTTAGCGTGAGATATTGGCACGGGTGTTCTGATCTATGACCGCAGAACCTCCCAATCTGCCAGTCTCTCACGTTAAAGCACTTCCTCTCGTGTATTATTGCTTAATTTTGACATATTAAAATCATCCTTCACAGTGTAGCAGGATGTGGCAACAGTTATTACTTTCCACAGTTCCTTGTGTTATTATTATTATTGCTGTTTGTGGGGGAACTTGTTGCTGGGCGCTTAACAGTCTCTCTCTTTTTTTTGAGCCATGCACTATTCATATTCGGTAACATGGTTACGCTCCAAGCGTTGAAAGCGATTGGTGGTACAATAGAATCTCGGAAATCAAGCTCGTCTTTATTTGACCAAATTAGACATCGAATGGTCGGTTCAAAATGTTTTTGTGCCCAAATTCAAACAAAAACTTTAAACCTTTGAAATCCAAAGTTGAACGGATGAATTCCAGGGTTCTGCGGTATTACCTTTGGTTGCTGAAACTGCATTTTTGTTTGGTATTAGCTACTTGGTGTTTGAGATTTTCTACATGTTGCTTCCATGTCACTGACTGCACAGGCCAAAGCCCTGTGACTGCACACACAATAGTATGTTCTGAAGGGGACAGACCATGAACACACAGTGGTGAAAGTATTAATAGATGTTAAATAAACAGAATTAACAAAAAAAAGAAATAAACGCCATGGACAAGATTACATCAGATAGAGGTTGTGAATTGACCAGCCCTACACTCATCATATTTGGATTAGTGCTCTCCAAGTGTATCAAGTACGCAAATATATCAAATGGGTAATGATCACAATGAGACACCAGACAAATATTATAAATTAATTCCTGAACAAACCTTGGCTGTTCTCCAGCCCTGAGCTAACTCTCCTGTTTTCCTTACTCCCTCAGGTCTGCCACTCCTACAACAATGGCACTGGTCCGTATGGCCGATGCCAGTATGGCGACACCTGCAGGAGAATGCACATCTGTGAGAAGTACCTGCAAGGATCATGTAACTGTGCACGTTCACATGACTTCTACGAGCCCCATCCTCTGAAAACGCTGCAGGACAGAGGCGTTCCCACAGACCTCATGCCATATATGAAGACCGTGTACTCAAACATCAAGGCCTTAAGGAAACTGGATAGAGGTAATAATAAAAACAACAAGCCTTCAGGTTAAATTACTCTCTGTGTGATTGCTTTTCTACAGGAAACCTGAATTCAATTCATTGATGTTCAGGGCCATTGAAATATGGAACACGTCCCGGTTAATGAAAGTCTCTAAAGAACATGAAGCACAGTTATTGAAACAATATAATCCAAGCATTGTATTATACACTTACCGGCTACTTTATTAGGTCCATCTTCTTGTTTCTACACTCATTCTCCATTTTGTCAGTTCCACTGTAGTTCTACAATTACAGACTGTAGTCCATCTGTTTCTCTATATACTTTGTTTGTCCTCTTTAGTCAGTAATTACTCACTCGTCGGGGTCGGGGCTGGGATTGTGTGATGCACCAGGGATCCCCACACGTTGCATATCCATTGTTGACTGTTTTTTAGTATACTATATTAGTATATTTGTGATAAGATCTGGGGCTAAAATAAAAAACAATAACTTGTGGAGTGCAGTTGCGTTACTCACCTGAACATGGCCCATGGTTTATTGTAAACTGACAGTTCATTGTGTTTCCTCAGAGAAAACAGAGATCTGCATGTACTTTGTGAAGGGACACTGTAAATACGCAGGTAAGGCCACAGTCCTATTACTTTTTTATTATTATACTGTACATTATTGCTGGTGACAGGCATTTATGTAGGTTTGGACCTTGAATTAGAGATTCAGCGACCAAAAAAAAGATAGCAGGGGATGCTGGTTTGTGCCTGACCCTGTGCTCTTGCTAGCTTTAGCCTCTGTCACTTTGTTAGCTTTGCCAAACTCTGCATATTCAGTGGGGTGATGCTGTTTTAAACGTCTTATTAAATTTGTTGTTCTGAACGGATTCGGAGTTGTTCCTTCACGGCTTATTTTTGCCATGCAGTGCAAATTTTATTTAGGCATGTAGAGAAAGGACTTTGAACAGATTGTTGATATTCAATAATGATAGAAAAAAAGTTCAGTCGATAATTAAGACCATGACGAGACCTGACTCGAGTACTACAATACTAATATAAATCGTGCTGTTTTGGGTCTTACAGAAAGATGTTATAAAGAACATACCAAAGTACCATATAAATGGGAGGTAGATGCTGGAAATGGATGGGAAGCTCTTCCTGACAATGAGGGCATTGAGGCAGATTACTGCAACCCAGCTAAAACCTACAGGTAGGATAATGACTCAGCAAAACTGACTGCTGGTTCTTATGTGTTTGCAGAGTTGAATAATAACAAGTCTGATCTTCACAACACGTTTGTGGAAGTATATCATAGCACAAAAAGGGTTGTTTAGATTTTGCATTGTTGTAATTATTATAATAAAACCACCTCTAAAGTGCCCACCAATCCACAGTGAGGGAGATTGCGTACAAACTGAGGAATGTCAAGAATACTGCTACTTGTGCAACCAACAAAAACACTCTAAGAGCAAAAGGTGCAATAGTCTGTAAAGTCACAAAGGAACCCAGGGTTACTACGGGTCATGCTTGGGCCGCTAGAGGCCAGTGTTGACTCATTTTTGCGGTGTGAGCACGCTCAGTGCGATCATGTATGCTCCAGTCTCGTATTTGGCTTATTGAGCTTAAATTCCCGACACCTGTTGTTTGGGCTATATAAGTACACCTGTTATTCCACACAGGTTGTTGCATCATTGACAAACGTGTGGTCTGCACCAGCCCTCACCTGGGTATTTCTGATCTGTTTGCTAAAGCATTCGCGCTATCGCTACCAGCCTTTACACTGCTTTTTTCATCCCTAGTTTTGTGCTCTGTGTTTGGATAGGGACAAAGGAAAGACTGGCGATTCGTAGATTGTCAGTTGGGCTTAGATGCCAGCGTAGGGGAAGATCCCAGCGTACTAACGCCGGACTTCCTGGGCTCCGGTTTGGGCTCGATCGCTGCGGCGAGGCACGCCCTGCCTTCTCCTTATCGCGCTGCTCACCCCCCCTCCTTCGTGATCGGGGGAATCAGACGCTCCTCTCGTGAGCGCATTCAGAAAAGGACGCTGAGCTTGTTTATAGTCTCGTCCTTTTCATTCCCGCGTCAGCCTCATGCTCCCTGAAACCTTGGGAGAACTGTGAGATCCTTTTCACGGACGTTCCACTCGGCCTCCCAGAAGTCTCGGGAGGACCGTGAGTCACCTTCGCTGGTTCTCGCAGTGGAGACTCGTCTCAGGCGTAATAGTGAAAAGGGGCACTTTACACTGGCAACGTGCATTTTCTTTATCGTTTTATTTTCGCCTTTCTTTTGGTGAACTCTTTATTTCTTTTATTTCTTAATATTTTGGTACACCACTTCCATTTGGAGCTAATTTTGGGTCCTAAACATTTGTATTTTTATTTTCTGGGTTCATCTGCCATTTTTAATATGGCAAACCCTAACAGAATGATGCGACCAGTATCAGGACCCAGCGTTAGCTCCTGGACCCCCAGTTTGGAGGTCTCCAGTCAACGCAATCGGCGGGCATCTCTATCTGGGTCCCGGCTACCTTTTGGGGGTCCAGAGAGTCTCTATAATTCTGCCAGCGACCAGTATTGGCATTCTGATTTTGTAGAGCTAGTGCCCGCCAAAGAAGGCGTTGGTGCCCTTCCTGGTCTAAGCCTGGGCTGCTGGTTCCAGCCGCCTACTTTGACCCAGGGTTTGACCCCGCTGTCGCTCCCATCCCCCCCAGCATGGTGGACCCTCAGCCTCAGGCCCACTCACCTAAACCTCCTGAGATCTTAGAGATCAGACCAAGGTCCCAGGCGGGTGCTTAAATATGTGGGTGAGTTCAATCAGTTAGCCGTTAATTCCGGGTTTAATGTCCGGGAGTTAATGGACCTCTTCCGCTTGGCCTCAATGAGGAATTACAGGATGAGCTAAGTTTGCTCAAGTCCTCTTCCTCTTTATCCAAGCTGTGTGACCTAGCCATTGATGTTGATTTCCAGCTTCAGAGAGCCAAGGAGAGGTCCGGTTCGGTTCACTACTCTTTCACTTTTGCCCAGGCTGAGCATGTCAGCTTTAACCGTTCTGCGTTCAGCGTGGTCCCTGTGGGCCCTCCCTTCGCCATGATCATAACCCTGGTCCCTGAGGCCACTGAGGTCTGGCCCATCCTGAGTCTGCTTGAAATACTCGAGCAGGTCTCGACCATTGCTGCGGTTGTAAAGCAGTTGCCACTGCATCCTTGGCTCCATACCTGAGCATGTAAGCTCCGTACCTGAGCAGCTAGCGCCACCCAGCTCTGTACCTGAGCTCGCCGCGCCCATTAGCGTCGTACCTGAGCACGTAACCTCCATACTTGAGCAGCTAGCACCGCCCAGCTCTGTACCTGAGCTCAACGCAGCCATTAGTGCCGTACCTGAGCACGTAAGCTCCATACCTGAGCAGCTAGCGCCACCCAGCTCCGTACCTGAGCCTTTTGCGCACCGGTCTTTAGCGCCGGCACCTGCGATGTGATCTCTGCCGCCGACCCCTGCGCCACAGTCTTTAGTACTGGTCCACGTGCCATGGTTGTTGCCGCCGACCCCTGCACCATGGTGTTTAGTACCGCTCCCCGCACCGCGGTCATTGCCATCGATCCTTGTACCATGGTCACCTTTGTTGACCTTGGTGTTAAGGTCCTTGACGTCCGTTCGTTTAGCCAACCGATGTTTTTCCTTCGCTTTATTGGGTCTAGCCCCATTCCTGAGCCGCCAGCTCCGGGTTTCGCCCCTGAGCCACTCGTGGCTAGTCCCATACCGAGCATTTTTGTGGTGTGAGAACGCTCTGTGTAATCGCGCAGAAATATAGAAAATTCTACAACTTTCAAGCACCACAAAAAAACAACTTGAATGCCCTGCAGTTAATAGAAATAACAGAGGTTTAATAAAAATGCTCTATTGTATATTCACTTTTGTTTTCTTATAATTATTAAAACAAAACGGTGTTTGTTACGTTTACTTTGACTTTTGTTTCATTGCAGACAGTACGTACCCAAGATATTTCATGTTTTGTTTGGTCAACTTCATTTCATTTGTTAATAAGCATCCGTTTCTGCATTTCAGGCCTGCAGTACTGTACACTGCAGTAACAGTCGAATATATAGGATTGCTAATTGTCATGTATATGGTACAAAGGGGCATGGGTGAAAGACGCAAGTGCAAGAGTGCTTTCTTCATTTACAACAGACTTAATGGGACACGTGGATACACAGTAGTGAGAGATAAGGAACATAGCAAAATGCTCACACTAACAACCATGTGAAAAACAAACAGACACTAGGCTACTGCTAACAATAACAGTGCTAAGATAGAACTAAATAAAACAGCCAATACGAGCTGTGGTACACCCCGCAAATGCTAACACTAATAACATCAGCTCAAGCAGTGCTGATGGTAACAGTACTGTTGTGACACAAACATGGAGGAACAAGAGCACAAACCTAACAGAAACTCCACCAACACACAGAAAGATGTAACACTAGACTTGAATAAAAACCAGAAATCCCAAACCAGACAGAGAACAATACACATGAACAGGAAGCATAACTGATGGACCAGAAAGTGAATAACTCTAACTCTGATTCTGTCTGTTTAAGCTCTGCAATCTATTTTGATACGATGACCCGCATGTCTCGCCCTGTACGGCGTCTCTCGACGGTGTCCTCAGTTACCCAGCCGAACTTTATCCTCACAACCAAGTGGATGTGGTACTGGGAGGATGAACACGGCAACTGGATCCAGTACGCATCATCGGTACGTACCAGTGTTGAGTAACATTGTGCTCCACAGAGTTACACTTACAGCATGTTAGACTTATAACTGATACAGTCTACAAAGGTGTAACGATACACTCTGCTCACGATTTGATTTGATTCATGATGCTGAGTTATTGATTTTACATTTGATAAAATACATTGATTTTTTAAATTCAGAAGTAAACTATGCAAAACATAAACCTTGAATCCCCTGCAGTTAAAAGAAATAACAGAGGTTTCAATAAAAAAATGCTCTATTGTATATTCACCTTCCTTTTGTTATAATGATTAAAAGGAATAAAAATTAAAAACAACGTTGTTATGCGTCGCCACGGGAAGGGCGGACTACCGAACTTGGCGGAACCCAAGTGCAGGACCAGCGCACGCCTGGTAGTTGGCGACGAATGCAACGATGTGATGAAGCAACGGGATATCTCCCTTTTAAAGCAGAGAAAAGCTCAGCACACGAAGCATGGAAGAGATTAAATGCACTGGCGTGTTTAACAAAAGAAATCTGCCTTTTAAATCAAAGCAGAGATAAGCGCTCGAAGCGCGAAGTGTTTAAATGCACTGACGTGTTTAACAAAAGAAATCTGCCTTTTAATTCAAAGCAGAGATCAGCGCACGAAGCGCGGAAGTGATTAAATGCACTGGCGTGTTTAATAAAAGAAACCTGCCTATTAAATCTAAACAGAGTTCAGCGCACGAAGTGCGAAGTGTTCAAATGCACTGACGTGTTTAACAAAAGAAATCTGCCTTTTAATTCAAAGCAGAGATCAGTGCACGAAGCGCGGAAGTGATTAAATGCACTGGCGTGTTTAATAAAAGAAACCTGCCTATTAAATCTAAACAGAGTTCAGCGCACGAAGCGCGAAGTGTTCAAATGCACTGACGTGTTTAATAAAATAAATCTGCCTTTTAAATCAAAGCAGAGGTCAGCGCACAGAGCGCGAAGTGTTTAAATTCACTGGCGTGTGTAATAAGGACCACTAACGCGGAGCGGCGGCCGGGGCGGACCGGGCAGAGGGGAAAAAACTAATCCTACGCTAGCCACTAAATCCTACCTTTACCTCGAGTCTCCCGAACTCTACGTGGCCCGCCTTCTAAACAAGATGGGTCTACCGGTAAAGCCTGGCGGGACGAGGGGGCACGGAGCGAAGCAAACCAACACGCCGGTAGAATGCTTGATGCCGAGTGATAGTGCCACGCCGGCCGCCGCTTTAGGACCGCCTTTTATGAGCCGATGGCGGGTGGTTCCGATTCCGACCACGAGAGGGCGCAGTCTCCTGCCGCTGCTGGCTTGAGCATGTAGGAACAGTTCTACCAGCCTCGGAGCTATTGCTGGTCTGGTGCTGCCCTCTAGTGTCCCTGGGGCGACTCCTGATAGTACCCCCCCCTCTAGGGGCGGCTCCTGACGGCCCCATGCCCGCAGCGTGATTCCTCCGGAACTCCCGAATGAGCTCCAAATCTAGAATGCGCCTCGCCGGGACCCACGACCTCGCCTCAGGGATGTAACCCTCCCAGTCCACCAAATACTGGGTACTGCCCTGAACCCGGCGGGAGTCAAGCAGCTGGCGCACCGTATAAGCCGGCGAGCCCTGAAGGGCTCGCGGCGGGGGCGGGATGGCCGGGGCGGACCCCCGACAGAGGAAGGGCTTAAGACGGGAGGCATGGAAGGTGGGGTGAACTCTCATCGCCGGGGGCAGGTCCAAACGATACGTGACCGGGTTGATATGTCTAAGGACCTTGAACGGACCCCACGTATCTGGGTGCAAGCTTGCCCGACTCCCCCTTGAGAGGAAGGTCACGAGTGGACAGCCAGACCCGTTGCCCGGGTCGGTAGGAGGGGCCCACTCGGTGCTTGCGGTCTGCTTGGCGCCGCATAGTTGCTGTGTTCCGTTGCAACGCCTGCCGAGCCTTGCGCCAAGCCCGCCGGCAGCGCTGAACGAGCTGTCTGGCGGACCCAACACCCACCTGTTCGTCCGAATCGGGGAAGAGAGGCGGTGGAAAGCCAAACTGGCACTCGAAGGGGGACATGCCAAGGGCAGAGTGCCAGAGGGTGTTGTGGGCAAACTCGGCCCAAGGCAGCTGGTCCGACCAGGTAGCGGGAAAGTCTTCTGTCAGACAGCGGAGCATGCGGGCCAGATCCTGGTTGACCTGTTCAGTTTGACCATTGGACTCTGGGTGGAACTCTGACGACAAACTGGCCTTGGCCCCCACGAGGCGGCAGAACGCCCCCCAGAAGCGGCTAGCGAACTGAGGACCCCGGTCCGAAACCACATCAGTGGGAAAGCCGTGGACCCGAACCACATGGTGGAGGATGAGGTCCGCTGTCTCCCTAGCTGTGGGCAGTTTAGGCAGAGCTATAAATTTGCTGGCCTTCGAGAAGCGGTCCACGACCACCAGGATGACAGTCATGCCCTTGGACCGAGGCAGGCCCGAAATGAAGTCCAGGGATATGTGGGACCATGGGCAAGAGGGGATGGGAAGCGGATGGAGGAGGTCGGCCGGTCGGCCCCACGGAGTCTTATGTCGCGCACAGACTTCACACGTGGCTACGAAGTCCTTGACATCTGCCTCCATCCCCGGCCACCAAAATCGCCGCCGGAGGAACTCATAAGTCCTGGAAGATCCCGGATGGGCCGTAAGCAGGGAAGCGTGACCCCACTCAAGAACCCGGGGGCGGACCCGGGTGGGGGACGTAGGACAGGCTCGGAGGTCCGTTGCCCGGGTCGGGATCGCCACGCTGGGCCTCGGAGACAACCCTGTCAATGGGCCAAGTAAGGGCGGCGGCAACCCAGAGAGTAGGGAGCACTGGCGCCCGAGAGGGATCTGTCCCATTGCCTCGACAAGGCATCGAGTTTTCCGTTCTTAGAACCTGGCCAGAAGGAGAGGGTAAAGTTAAACCATCCAAAAAAGATTGACCACCGTGCCTGCCGAGCAATCAAGCGCTTGGCTTGCTGAATGTAGGGCAGGTTTTTATGGTCAGTCCAAACCAGGAACGGGTGCTTGGCTCCCTCCAGCCAGTGCCACCATTCCTCCAGCGCCAGCTTGATGGCGAGTAGCTCCCAGTCCCCTATGGGGTAGTTGCGCTCCGTCTGGGTCAGGCGGCGTGAGAAGTACGTGCAGGGATGAAGTTTGTTGGGACAGGATGACCCCTACGCCTATGTCTGATGCGTCTACGCACGGAAGCAAACCAACACGGCAGTAGAATGCTTGACGCCGAGTGAGGGTGTCACGCCGGCCGCTGCTTTAGGACCGCCTTTTATGAGCCGATGGCGGGTGGTTTTGATTCCGACCACTAGAGGGCGCAGTCCCCTGCCGTATAGCCGTGTAGGAACAGTTCTTCCAGCCTCGGAGCTATTGCTGGCTGGTGCCGCCCTCTAGTGTCCCTGGGGGCGACTCCTGATAAACGTGTACTTTTCTTGTATAAAAATGCACCAGTACACATCATCGGTACGTACCACTGTTGTAAAATTGTGGTTGCGCTGTTGATGATATCTGATATAATTACTGATTAGCTCATTAGTTCAAGTCACACTGAATATGAATGTCTGCTACATAATAATAATGTAAACTGAATAGAAACTGTGTAGTTATTCCTGTCCTATCTTTGTCGTTTAGGATGGAGGTCACAACTTGGCTTCCATCACCAGTGAGGACTTGGAGCAGAGGTATCTCCGGGATAACAGGGCAGATGTGGAGTTTTCTGCTGGATCACAGTTCTATACACTCAGCTTTCAAAGTAATTTATTGTTCATGTTGATGCTGTGAATAAACAAGGTGCAGTGGGAGAGCCAGAGCTAATTGTCCAACGTCTGTCACATTCTTGGTCCAAAATCTAGAGGAAAGCAAACTTCAAGCTCACACCCATGTTTTGGATGTAATTATAAAGTGTCCAAAAACTTCTGGATATATTGTGAGTGTCTGTCATGTTGTATCCTTAAACAAGTATAATCACAGGTATGCGCCACATAATGTCTGTGGTTCAATAAGGTTATTATCCCTATTATTAAGGTTATTCACCTGCTTAACCCATTTGTTACCTTGCCAGATTCATTAAGTGTTGTAGTACAACAGTTGTAGTAGCCTTGTGTATTGACGTAACCTGTCTGTCTGTGGTCATTGATGCCGATTTCGATGTTAAATAAATCAAATAAACAAAAGTACAGCAGTTGTAACAGACAAAATGCAAAATCAGCAGACTGAATGCTGAGCAATGATTGGCTGCCATTAAGATCCTTATATGCACCAAGGGGATGAGCAGGTGTTGCCACTTGTGTGAATTACGTGTTTCCGATGCTAGGGGGTAGCGTTGGCTTACTTTTCTTCAGGTTGAGACCCTGAATAGTGAGTGCAATCGCGCATGCACGGTTAAGGCTGTGTGATCACGTTATATTGCGATCACGCATGCTTCTAATTAAGCTGCTTGATCGCTTTATGGGGAGCAACTGTTGACTCAGGCATATGAAGTCTGTCCTGAGCTCAGTCGGTGTCGCACCATCACCCGTGATGGGGTTACCATCGCCCATCGGAGCCCTCACCCAGCTCGGTCGTGCTGTAGCGGACGCTCACCGGTAATCGGCATTGTTAGGGAAAATGGTAGCTGTTTATTTGAAGAGAAACAGTAACGGTACGGTCGGGTGGCCGGATGATAAAATGCTAGGGCAGTAGACGCTAGAGCAAGGAAAGGGTCCTTCGTTCGCATCCCCTATGCTGCATCATCACGGAGCCCTATGGGGCTTTAGACTCGCTGCTGCGGGCGGCTGGAGCACCTCCCTCTTTTCCCGTCGCCATTCCCGCTTCTCTATTGGGGTTTATGCACCCTGCACACGAGTGGAAGGCAGGCGCCTCACTCGTGCTTTAATTATTAGGGAGCCAAAAACACAAAAGGCGCTAAAAAAGCGCACAAGCCACTAGCCGAGGCTAGGCTAACAAACAGTGCCAGAGTTCAAATAATCGCCCACAACCGCAAAAAAAAAACCAGAAAATGAACCGGCGGCAGGCACGGATCGTAACAGCTATACTTTACACTGCAGTAACAGTCGCCTACATAGCATTGCTAATCGTCATGTACATGGTACAAAGGGGCATGGGTGACAGACGCAAGTGCAAGAGTGCTTTCTTTATTTACAACAGACATAGTGGGACACGTGGATACACAGTAGTGAGAGATAAGAAACCAAGCGAAATGCCAACACTAACAACCATGTGAAAAACAAACAGACACTAGGCTAACGCTAACAATAACAGAGCTAACAACTAAATAAGACACCCAATATGAGTTGTCATACACACCGCAAATGCTAACACTAATAACATCAGTGCTAGCTCAAGCAGTGCTGATGGTAACAGTACTGTTGTGACATAAACATTGAGGAACAAGAACACAAACCTAACAGAGATGCCACCAAGACACAGAAAGATGTAACACTAGACTTGAATAAAAACCAGAAACCCCAAACCAGACAGAGAACAATACACATGAACAGGAAGCAGAACTGATGGACCAGAAAGTGAATAACTCTAACAATGAACAGGAACAAGAACTACTTACTAGAATGAGCACTGGAAACCAAGAGAGACCTAACATGTGACAAAGACCAGACAAAGAAGTGTTCAAAAGGAAAAGCGTATATATGTTACGATTAGCTCTGCAAACTGTATTAAATATGGTTTTTTTTCTGGATCCAAGTGCAGTTAGCTCCTGATGAAAGGGAACAACCAAAATGTAATAATATAAATATATATGAAAGTGTGCACACACACAAACAGGCATGAATGGCCAGCGGCTGGAATCGAACGATGAGCTCGTAGGAGCTGAGCAATATATATATAACGATGAAATGCAATAATGAAAGGCCTCGAAATACGAAGTGAAAGCTCGCACTAAGGCAGTGAGCAGGGCTGATGTCACCCAGCTGGGATTTGTGCTGTAAACGCAGTGTTTGGGAAATAACTATGTGATCCTGATCTCAAGACTGCGTTTGATGGATCTGTGTGCGCAGAGCGGCAAGGACCCAAACAGAGGGGTGAGAGCGTATCGCTCTACTGTAAAACTTCGGGGATCTTCGGAGGATCCCGAAAATATGCGCGACGCAAGTCACGACACTGCACGTGCACAGCATGGCACGGATGCAATAGTGCATGACATGAGTCATGGTGCTGCGGGTGCACAACGTGACACGGATGCAGAAAAGAGGGACGAGGCTGACAACAGCGCAGCACCCTCAAAACAGCGATACCGGGGAAAAGTTACTTCCCGATTGCTGCGGAGGTTAATGAGCACTATAATTGAGATAATTTTGGTGAAGGAAAAGCAGGGTGCTCAAGGTGCCGCAGCTTGTGAGCTGAAGCTGCTGAGGGACGGACAGATTGTGAAGCGATTGTGGAGCGAGGGGAGTGGGAAGCTCTAAACCGTACTTTGGCTGTGTCTCTTCAAAGACGCAGTCTAACCTCTTTCCCTAACTAAACGCAAAAGGGACGCGACAGCATGCAAGAGACGGGTGAGGTCTTGTGAGGGTGCGACAACCAACGCTGCTCGGGGTTGGCTTTAAGTACCTGAGCCAGCAGGTGTCTTCCCTAATGTGGTTAGCGCCGATATTGGTCAGCGCATGCGTGCTCTGGAGTGCCGTTCCCATCCTGGCGCATTTACTAAGCCATCGCTGCCCTCTAGCGTCTGATCGCATGGCAGCATGGCTTGTAACTCTATATGCTAACAACAGCAGGCTAGCTAATTAAAAGTGTCAGAGGGAGACTATGTAGGTGATGTGGCTCACCAGCTCACTTTCTTTCTAACCTATAACTATATAAACTCATATACCTTGGGCATTTGGATTATATGCTATACATAATTTCAATGTATAGACAAAACAACATATGATGATAGTTCATGTTAACATTTATATGGGTTATTTTTTTCTCTCAGATATGATTCAGACTAACAAGCGCTATGGGACTAAAAAGCTTGTGAGGCGTCGCCCTGCATTCGTGTCGGCTGCAGACGCTCAAACAGTCAGAACAAGGTGATATGATAAGATAATGCCTGACTCTGTTCCTCTTTTCTGAAGAATTGCTCCGTACTGCTAACTCTCTTTGTTTTCTTAGAAAATCAGCTCCAAAGAACCTGATGAAAATTCTGCCAAGCCACTGGAATAAAACACTGGTTCCTGAGATTGGATACAAGGTGATTTTTGGCAAATGCGAAACATGTTGTTTAAAAATGTCATGTAGTTTCATAGCAATGTGCGTACATTTACGTTTATTAGATTTATTCCTGACTTGCGCATGTGACAGGAACGTCAATCCAACACGACCTACATTATGTAGTAGTAATAATAATTAATTTCACAATACAACCCCATATCAGAAAACGTTGGGACAGTATGGAAAATGCATATAAAAAACACACCCAGTGTTTCTTACATTTTTTTTGCATTTAGTTAATTGCAGACAGAATAAACCCAAGATGTTTCATGTTTTGTTTGATCAACTTCATTTAATTTGTTAATAAACATCCATTTCTGCATTACAGGCCTGCAACATATTCCAAAACAAAGCTGGTATGGGGCAATTTAGATCTAGTAATGCAGCAAATAAAAACTAAATAATGATGTGATTTCAAACAGGTGATATCAACAGGTGATTATAGTCATGATTTGGTACAAAAGCAGTATCCACAAAAGGCTGAGTCTTTGATGAGCAAATGTGTGAGAAAATTATTGAAATGTTTAAAAACAATGTTCTGCAAATGAAGACTGGAAGGGATTTACATATTTCTCCCTCTACAGTGCATAATATCATTAAACGCTTTAAGGAATTTGGAAGAATTTCAGTGCATAAAGGGTAAGGGCACAAGCTTAAACTGAACGTCTGTGATCTTCGATCTCTCAGACAGCACTGCATCAAGAACCGCCATTCATCAATAGCTGGTAGAACCACATGGGCAATGGATTGCTTTATCAAATCTTTATCAAGCACTAAAATACAGAGTTACATTCACAAATGCCACTTAAAACATTACTGTGTAAAAAAGATGCCTTATGTTAACCATGTCCAGAAGCGGCATTGACTTCTCTGGGCTCAGAGTCATCTGGGATGGACCATCACACAGTGGAAACGTGTACTGTGGTCAGACCAATCAGTATAACAGATCTTTTTGGAAGAAATGGACGCCGTGTGCTCCAGACCAAAAACGAAAGGCACCATCATGGTATGGAGGTGTGTTTGCAGGATGAATGAGATAAAATAACACCTGAAACATTAAATCACTTGGTATCATCGGGGGCAAAACGTCTTTTAAGTGTTGTGAGAAGGAATGACAACATTACAAAGTGGTAAATGCTTTACCACCCCAACTGTTTTTTGGAATGTGTTACAGACCCAAAAGTAAGGAATGGATGTTTATTAACAAAAGAAACAAATAAAAGTTGACCATACAAAACATGAAGTATCTCAGGTTCATACTGTCTGCAGTAAATAAAAGTGAAAGGAAATCTAAGAAACACTGTGTGATTTTTTTTAATGCATTTTCCATACTGTCCCAACTTTTTTCTGGGATGGAGTTGTATATTAACGTAACTGTCTGTTTGTACACACAGAGGGTTATGGTGCAGAGCGACTCACCTGAATACAAGAAGATTGAAACGCTCTTCAGTAACACCATGAGTGGCTACAACATTCAATACATTGAGAGGATTCAGAACAAGGACCTCTGGGAGATCTTTCAGGGGTATGGTCACATGATCACTGGTGTCATACCTGATAATAAATATTCATAATCATAACACTGGTTAACAAAAAGTTTTCTCCATGTGAAAAAAGGTCTGTTTCAATTGTATTTTTGCATGCTACATCCAAATACAGTGGTTCCTTGGTTCTTGACCACCTCAGAATTTGTTGAATTCGGTTCTGGATGCATTTTTAGGAGAAAAAATTGTCACAGCACTCATCATTTGTTTGGCACTTTTGCTTAAACTTATGAGTTGCCTCGTTTCAGCCGAGACATTGGATCACCAGTCAGTCTCACAATAGCTTTCTCTCAGTGCAGATTTTTACTGTTTTTACATCTACAGAACAGTATTCTTATTGCAAATAAGCCTCTAGGAGTCCTAAAAAGGTTAGTGATAACAATCAATCAACAGGAAAACAGTGAGAACCACTGCTTAGTACCATACTCTCCCACATATTAGATAGATGGCGCCGCAGATGGCTGCCTCGGTGAGAGCTCTCTATGTTCTGTGTTGGTTTTTGTTTGTTAATGTAACTTACTGTGCGTCAAACTCGGTCAGTTGGAGCAAAGAACAGTTACTGACCTTCAGAGACAATGTTTCACCAACTTTTATTCCGGAGTTTTCTAAAAATCCTTCAGAGTTTTTAGAAATTCTCACAACTGGTCTGCTGGCTCTACTCAACATAGCAAGAAAGTGGAGGAGAGGCAGACGAGCCGGAGCGCTCGTAAAGATGAGGCGACGTGGAGTCCGAACACCGTTACCGTCTTTGTTCCTCTCCAATCTGCGATTTCTGCACAACAAACTGGAAAAACTACTCCTACTCAACCAAACTAACAGGGATTTTTCTTACACATCTGCGCTGTGCTTTACGGAGACCTGGCTTTCGGAGCTGATCCCGGATAGCGCGCTGCATCTCCCCGGCTTTCAGCTGCACCGAGCGGACAGAGACGCGGAGCTTAGCGGCAAAACAAGAGGAGGAGGACTGTGCTTTTACATCAATGAACGCTGGTGTAAAGACGCAACGGTACTGTTAAAATCATGCACTCCTCATCTAGAATCACTCTTCATAAACTGTAGACCGTTCTACTCCCCCAGAGAGTTTTCTTCATTCATTCTGGTCGCTGTTTACATTCTGCCGGATGCGCGCACGAGAGACGCGCAGAAATTACTGGCCGATCAGATAACGAAAGTAGAAAGGGACAACCCGGACTCACTTCTCATCATCCTGGGAGACTTTAACAGCGCAAATCTCACGAAAGAAATGCCGAAATACAAACAACATGTCACCTGTGCCACGAGAGAAGGGAACATTTTGGATCATTGCTACACCTATCGCTCAGTCACGCGTGCGGCTCTTGGACATTCTGATCACAATCTCGTTCACCTCATTCCCACATATAGGCAGAGACTCAAAACTAACAAGCCTGCCATTACAACAGTGAAGAAATTGAAATGCTACCAGGACTGCTTTGAATCCACAAACTGGTCTGTCTTTGAGGAGGCGACGAACAGCTTGGATGAATATACAGACCCACTGTAGCATCATACATCAGTTTCTGTGAGGACAGCTGTATTTCTACTACAACACGGGTAAAATACAGCAACAACAAAGCATGGTTCTCGGCTGAACCTCAGACAGCTTCGGAGGGAAAAGGAGGGCAGCATTCAGGGAGTGGAGATAGAGTTCTCTACAAAGAGGCCAAATACAAAATGGAGAAAGGTCAGCAAAAAGGAATACTCAGGAAAGCTGAAAAGCCCAGATTGCTGCTAATGACTCGACTTCAGTCTGGAGAGGCCTCGAAGAGATTACACTAACTACAAGGTGCGAAAGACCCCCCTTCTCCTGAATGACCGTCAAACTCACCAACGACCTGAACGAGTTCTAACTGCAGATTTGAATGCAACAAGGACAATTCTCAGCCATTCTCAACTAATTCTTCACCCCTCCTCCTCCCTGGCTCTCTCACCTCTGTCCCTGGCTCCTTTAATCATCAAAGAGCAAGACGTTAACAGACTCTTTAAAAAACAAAAGGTGAGAAAAGCTCCTGGGCCAGACGGAAATCTCTCCATCCACCCTTAACAACTGCAGCAATCAACTGGCGCCGACCCTTCACTAACATTTTTAAACAGATCATTAGAACTTTGCTCGCTTCTTGTTCCTTCATGCTTCAAAAACATCTACCATCATACCAGTCCCCAAAAAAAACAAACATTTCTGGACTGAATGATTACAGACCTGTAGCCCTGACATCTGTAGTCATGAAGGTCTTTGAACGCCTGATCCTAGCCTACCTGAAGACCATCACTAATCCTTTACTGGATCCCCTTCAGTTTGCATACAGAGCAAACAGATCTGTAGATGATGCAGTCAACGTGGGCCCTACACTTCATGCTACAGCATCTCGACAGTCCTGGAACCTACGCTCGAGTTCTGTTTGTAGACTTTAGCTCGGCCTTTAAACACATAGTGCCAGAGCTGCTGCAGGTCAAACTGTCCCAGCTGTCTGTGCCGGATGCCATCTGCCGGTGGATCATGGACTTTCTGTCAAATAGGACACAGCAGGTACGGCTAGGAAAACACATTTCAGACCAGCGGAACCTAAGTACTGGTGTACCACAAGGCTGCGTGCTTTCACCCCTTCTCTTCAGTCTTTATACCAATGACTGTGTTTCTAAGGAACCAGTTGTAAAGATCATTAAGTTCGCTGATGACACCACTGTGGTGGGAATCATAACAAATGGTGACGAGTTTGCCTACAGGAAGGAAGTCGAGCAGTTGGTCTCCTGGTGCAGCGACAACCACCTGCTGATCAACACACAAAAGACTGTGGAGATGGTGGTGGATTTCAGGCGCAACACGCCCTCCTTACACCCCCTCACAATGAATGGCTCTATGGTCTTAGTGGTGGAGTCACTTAAGTTCCTGGGCACCACCTTATCCAGCGTCCTAAAGTGGGAAAAGAACACACTCTCCATCGCCAAGAGGGCTCAGCAGAGAATGTTCTTCCTGAGCTGAAGAACTTTAACCTGCCACAGAGTCTCCTAATCCAGTTCTACACAGCAATCATAGAGTCCATCCTTTCATCATCTATCACCATCTGGTTTGGTTCCTCAACATCACATGAACGGGCCAAACTCCAGCGTACAATCAGGACAGCGGAGAGGATCATTGGATGTAATCTGCCAATGCTTCAGGACATTTACAACAGCAGAGTGCTGAAGCGTGCCAGCAAAATTTACAGCAGACCCCTCTCATCCTGGACATCACCTTTTTCAGACTCTACCATCCGGCAGAAGACTCAGGACAATAAAAACAAACACATGCCAACAGCTTTTTCCCCAGAGCTGTAACACTTTTTAACCAAAGTTGTTCTCTTGGGCAACTGTTGGTAAATAATGGTTAACAGTCCGTGTGCTGGCCTGTTAATATGTCAGGCCTGTTAAATATGTTATATGTTACAACATGTCATACATGTGTAATTATCTGTACTATTATGTGTATTGTTCGTACTACTATGTGGTCCATTGTGTGTATTATTGTGTGTATCACCAAAACAAATTCCTCGTATGTGTAGCATACCTGGCGAAATAAAGTGATTCTGATTCTGATTCTGATATGCTTAGCATAAGTTCGCCCAAGTGTTTTGCTTTTGCTTTTCACTTTCAATCCATTATTCAGTAAATTACATGAGATTTTTCAACACTTATAACATAAAATAAGCTTTGTGCTAATGATTTTGCTCAACTGTAGTTTAATATATATTCAGTACTACCTCGGTTCTCGACTGCCTCGGAACTCATCGAATTCGGTTCTCAACGCATTTTGACCAGAAAAATTTGTCTCAGTTCTTGATGTTTGTTTGGTACTCGTCGCACTTGCTTAAACTTGTATAAGTCGATTCACGTGATTCTGGAATGTAATGCTCCAGAAGACACAGGTTGAATCCCATTTCAGGGGCTGCATCTTTCTGAGGCTGCATTTGAAAACCTATTGTGTCATAGCGGCGCGCCTAGGCTGTTCCATTTCGAAGGCTCCTTTGTATGCGGTCGACAAATGCAGCCTTCTTTTCCCTGAAAGCGAAGGATGCATCTGATGTACCCTTCGTGACCTAACATATCCCGATGTGCATTGCCCGTGAGGGGAACTTGGGGATATCAGAATGGTTGGCTGAGGAATATACATCCTTTAAATGTAAGGATTTAAAAACTCGAATAGCTAAATGTTAAAAAGCAAAAGCTCAACGGGTTTTTTGTTTGTTTTAGGGAGCAAGGAGCAAACGGAGACCTTTATTAAACTGCGGGGGACAGGCTGCAGTTAGCATTAGCAGCTATGCTAACGCCATGAGTTTACCAATACAGCAAGTGCTTTTACAGTAAATTTCAATCCATTTACTAGTAGGAAGTCACAGCGCGCAGGTAGCATGTAGATAAAAGTTCTAGTGCTTAGGCAGGGTAGATCGTTTCACCGTTGCATAGCAACAACTCATTTGTTGTGGACCTTCTTTTTGGAAGGTCCCAATAAGCCTAGGGTGAGCTTGGCATGGGAAAAACTCCCTAAATGTTATAATCATGAAACCTTGGAAAGCCCAAGACTCCAGAAGGGACCCGACCATGCTTGGGCAGCCTAGATGGTATATGTAAGAATTAAAGTTACCTAATTAGTACATTTATAGTAATAGTTTAAATACACAGAAGCTAGATATAAAAATTTAAAAAGAGGGCACATTTCCAGGTGCTTAGCAGAAGAAAATTTATTGTCACGGCACCCATCATGTATCCAGCCATTGGCCGCCAGACACCATGACATTTGTATGCAGCAGTTTCATGAATGAGAAATCTTGATTGCTAAAGACTAGAACCGTATCGTCTTTAGCAACAAAACCAGATTCTGTTTGGGATCCGACGGCTGTCAGGTTCGAGTATGGAGGCCTTGTGACGAACGTTTCAGTCATGCCTTTGCTGTGGTGCTACACACTACCCCAGCTGCTGGTGTGGATCTACAGACCCAGCTGCAACATCTGTGGAAGAAATGTGCCACAGGATAATAAATGGAATTTGACTGACTCCAATGCCCAACCGTATCTCATCTTGTAGCCACCCTAGAGACGGCTTAACATGGTACTAGAGCCTCTATTCTATTGTACAGTTTTTCCCAATGTACGTATTCTTTAGCTCGAATACTCTAATATTGTAATCACGTACATATGTCATCATGACATTCACACACATGAAGTTTCATTCAATTCCAACAACTCCTTCTTTGTGAGTTATTTTTTGTCAATGAGTGTATATAAATAAATTTTAATATTCTATGTATGTGGATTGTGGGTTCTGCAGCCAGAAGGATCGGATGAAGAAGAAGAATTCAGGCAGATACGTTGCAGAGAAACAGCTATTTCACGGAACCGACTCCAGACACATCAAAGCCATCTGCCGTGATAACTTTGACTGGAGGATCTGTGGCAAACATGGGGCAGCCTACGGGAGAGGTAATCTGCTCAAAAAAGCTCAACTTAATAATAACTCATGAGGCTTTCATGTGGGTTCTGTAGTTTTACATTTATTACAACATAAGGTGTAAGATACACTGCAACATTTCACCTTGTTACAGGAAGCTATTTTGCCAGAGATGCCAAGTACTCACACGACTACACGGGAGACTCCACCACTCGCCACATGTTTGTTTGTCGTGTCCTGGTGGGTGACTACACGATAGGCGACTCCAGCTACAACTGTCCTCCTACCAAAGACAGAAGACACTCCATCTTTTATGACAGCTGTGTGAACGATGTTCACAATCCGTCCATATTTGTGGTTTTCGAGAAGCATCAGATCTATCCAGAGTATCTGATTACGTATGAAGATGGAACTTTGCTTCCATCCATTTATAGAGTACTAAGATCAGTTTATTATAAAATGACAGACCGCTCTCATCTTTCTAAGTAGGAGAACTTGCACAATCAGTGGCTGACTAAATACTTTTTCCCCACTGTATATGGTTTCAATTAACATTGCTAACTCCTCACAGAAAGGACCAAGGCCATATATATATATATATAAAGTTCATATATATATGAACTTATGTGATAACTTTAATGAAACATTACATCAAGTTCAGAGACAAGACCAAAACAATAGTCACCACTAGGAAGGCGCCTAAAAAGTGTCTACAGTACCGAAGTTTATGAAAGTGTCTGTATTTCTCATTAACCTTAGTGGAATTCAATATTTTAGCAAATGCAGGAAGAGCATGGTTGCTCAGTGAAATGAAGTGATCATATGTGAACATATGTGCTTTCCCCTATTTTAAAACCCCCAGCCAGAGCCCCCGTGACTCTGTCCAGAGATTACTGGTTCGATCCCAACCTTGGACTCTGCCTGTGTGGAGTTTATATGTCCTTTCCTTGTCCAACTTTGTTTACTCTGGGTACTTTACATTCTATTTACATTTACATTTACATTTACAGCATTTAGCAGACGCCCTTATCCAGAGCGACTTACAGTTGATACAATCTTACAATCCAAGCAATTGTGGGTTAAGGGTCTTGCTCAAGGAGCCAACAGCTTGGCAGAGATGGGATTTGAACCCTGGACCTTCTGGGCCAGAGTCCAGTACCTTAACCACTAGGCTACCACAGTAGCATGGATACTAGAAAAGTATCACTATGCATTGCTATTAAAATGGTAGAATACCTCATTTTATTAGTACCGATACTTTAAGAATGACCATGTTTGAAAGAAAAGCTTTATTTATTTCTGTGTTTATTTTGCTGCGTCTGTGTGCCACAGGGGGCAGTATGTGTGCCCAGCACTCTGCTTCCTCTCCCTGCAAATAAACACAGTGAATTAGAAGAGAATACACAAAGAGTTAATGGCTGCTGATAGCAGGGTTTTATCTTACCATCCTCGGCTTGTAGAGGAAGTACATACAAGAAGTGTAGTATGGAATTATTTTAAGCCAATGAGCACAACAAAACCAGTCTGCAAAACATGTTTTAAAGCTACAAAGACCAAGGGAGACAACACAGCTCACAGAGCAGCAGGTTACAGAATATGATAGATAACATAATCACATCATGCTGATGAACTCAAATATAAAGACGTGTGAGATTCATTATGTGTCAAGCGATATTATTAACCTTCTGACTTTTACAAGGAATTTAAGGATAATAAGAACTGTTAAACTGGCTTTTTCTTTTTAGTTAACTTACCAATGTGGTAAACATCTTCATATATGATCACACTGGTAACATTAAGTTCATCATCACGTCCAAACTGCTAAAAATCAGGCGTTCCCAATCACAACAAGATCATCAATACCAGTTATGAATATGATCAGTTTAAACTCAGCAGACTCAGCAGTACTGGTAATGGTAATTATGGCATGTACATTTTGTGAACAATTATTTCTACTGCTAGAAAATGCACTCAGTAGAAACTATTGAAACTATTCCCCAGTTATCCTGATTAATTGCAGCAGAGGGTCTGCAGCCTAACTTGGAATTCACTGGGTACAGGCAGAGGTATGCCTACCATCATATGTGCAATTATTATTGTGTTTTTAATAGTAATCCTTTATTAATCTTATACATCGGTTTTTATTCTTATTTACTCTAAGTCTGTGAGTGAGTGAATGAGTGAAAGACTCATTGATAATAGTTATCCCTATTTTTGTTTTTAATTCCTACATTAACCCTGTACAACAACTTTATTCTTATGCACTTTATATCTGCTAATGCACCACTATGCACAATTAGTTGTTTTGTGTTTTCTCTTTACTACTTTTATTATTCTACTGATTTTATTTCTTCAACTCTCTTTTCTTTTCTTTATACTTCTGATTTGATTTCTTTTTCACTTGTCTTTTCTTTGTCTTTATTGTTCTGATTTGATTTCTTTTTCAAATTGAAACCCTGCTTTTAGGGACGGGAACATGGAAGTATCAAGATGTTGGCACACACTTATAATGTCACATATTGCTTCTTTCCCTTTTTTTCTGTCAATAAAGTTTTTACTCTTCTGACTCCAGCTGAAGTTTGTAATGTTTAGCAAGCATCTTGAGAAGCACTTCATCAAGAAAGGTCTCTGAAACTGGGTGACAGGCTTGAATTACCCTCCTTTGATTAGATTAGCTTCCGGTAAAACGATTGCTCATGTGTCATCAGGCCAAGGAAAGGACGATCTATGTATATAATCGTCTGAAGTATACAGCTCAAAAGTTGTTTCACACGCAGACTCCACCACGCAATCCTCCATTATGCTTCCACCCTGGTAAAACAGAAGGCTCTGGAATATTACTTGCTTCACAATAGGCCTTCAAATTTTTTAAGAAGCTTCACACACTCCAGAAAGTTGCCCTGATTTAAGTTTGACTCCTGTTCATTAAGCCCACGAAATGCAATGCCTTGCTTCTTTTAGAATGACATCACTGCTACGATGTGTTAAAGGTACTCGTGCCTTTCCGTAACGCCACCTTCACAGGCAGTTTGCAGTTGTCCAATTATGTTTTTTGGTGTGAGTTTGCAACTTTTCCAACATGTCACGGTGCACTTGTGAAGGGTTGTCTTTTCATGTTCTCTAAATCACTCTAAAGCCTTTTTCCAATTTGAAAAACCTGAGCTGATTTTTTAAAAATAATCTTTTTATTGAGGAGTATAGAAAAGACATTACAACAAATAATCACAGGGCAAATAATGAACAAAAACAAGCAATAAACACAACAATGACTAAAGCCAAATCCTCTAATTTACAAACTCCTCTAGTTTTTTATGTAAACCCTAAAGAACACACACACTAAAAAAAGGAAAATAAAGAGAAAGGAAAGGAGGAAAAGAAAAAGAAAAAAAAACAAAAGGGGAAAAATAAATAAATAAATAAATAAATAACAACAACAACAACAAAAAGAAACCCCGAAATGCATACAAATTATGAAAAGAAAGAAGAAAAAGAAAAAAAAAAGGGCAAAAATAAATAAATAACAACAACAACAAAAAGAAACCCCGAAATGCATACAAATTATAAAAAGAAAGAAGAAAAAAAAAAAAAAAAATCAAAATAATTCTAGTCAGCCAGCATTATTTGAAGCAAATTAAAAAATGTAAGAAAAGGATTCCACTTGGAATAGAACGCAGCACTATTCCCATTTCAAAGTAAAATTATTTTTTTCCAACCTAAGAAAATACAAGAAATCTTGGAGCCACAATGAAACTGAAGGTGGTTTTACAGACTTCCACAGTAACAGAATACGACGCCTTGCTAATAAAGAAGTGAAAGCTAAGATATCTGATTGAACTCGAGTTAACAGAGACGAAACAGCAGGAAGACCAAATATTGCCACAATGGAACATGCACCAATATTGACGCCTAAAATCTTTGACATTATCTTAAAATACTCGGACCAAAATTTACTCAATGCAGGACAGAAATAAAACATGTGGCTTAAATGACATGGTGAGGCAGATCATTTATCACATTGATAAATAACATTAGGGTAAAATTTTGATAACGGAGACTTGGACCAGTGAACTCTATGCAAGACCTTAAATTGTATCAACTGCAGTCTCGCACAAGATGCACTGGAGCGAATCCCAGCTATTGCCCTGTCCCACCACTGTTCAGTAAAAACAGTTCCCAACTCGTTTTCCCAAGCACTTTTGATTTTACTAAGGGAATATACATCCAAAGCCATAAGCCACAAATATGGAGAAGGTCCAGAGAAGATCCAGAGTCAAAAGGTCCTCCTGTCACGCCGCACATGCACCTGCGTACCACGTCCACCTTCACGCACCTTCCACCACATTCCTGCCACCTTCTACCACTTTCTCTCTCCTCCTCCTTCCATCACTCACACCTGCTTCTCATCTTCTAGCACTTTCCTCCTCACTGTATATACTGCTCATCTCCACAGACTCGTTGCTGAGTCTCGTGGTCACAACCGCGTCTCCAGCTCCTCTATCTCCCAACCATGCTCGTCTTTCTACCTTCTACCTATCTCCGTATCCAACCGCGTCCTAGATCTCGATCCGTATCTCTCTCCCTACCAATCTAAGCCTCGTTTCCTTTCACCATCCTGTTCGATCTTGCTTCCTGAATCATACAGCCGGCGTGACAGAAGACTCAACCGTGCTAGGAAGCAGCGGGAGTTTTCCTTTTGATTTGAACTTGGCGCCGCTATTATGAGCTGGGAACAACTCACTGAGCTTCGCGCTCAGGTTGCCGAGGTAACGCGAGCCATTGCACAGCTGGCTTCCTCCGTGAATGCAGTCTCTCCGCCCACTTCCGGCTCTCCGCCGGTCACTGAGATTGCGTTACCTGGGAGGTTTGACAGTAATCCAGCACTGTATAACACATTTCGTGCACAGTGTCAACATTACCTTGAGCATTATCCACCCAGCTCAGATTTTGCCGCTGTTTCACTGGTGGTGTCCTGTCTTTCAGGCAGAGCATTGCAGTGGGTCACGGAAAGATGGTCACAGGTGCAAACCGGGGACTGTGACCAACTCCTGGACGCAATTGGGGCAGTTTTTGGTCCACCTGTCGATAGTGGACCATACACCCCTGAGGTCCCACTATTCGGCAGATCCATGCCGAATGGCCCACTTTTGGATGCGCTCAGGGCGTTTGTCACTTCCTCTCTGGATAGTGAGCCATACGCCTCCGAGGCTCCACTTTCCGGCGTGTCCCTGCTGACTTGCCGATCTCCCAGTGTTCAGCCGGTTCCTCAGTTTGTTCGCCACCCGCTGGACCCTCCGTTTGCTGGCTGTCGGAGGATCACAGCTATTAATGTGGCCAAGCGCAGTATGAAATGCGCTTCAACGGTCTCTATTCGAAGGACACCCGGTCCAGTCCAGGATCCGCCTGTCCAAGAGTCAGTTTCGGGGTCGCCCATCCCAGAGTCCGCACTAGAGATGCCCGTCCCAGTCGAAGAGTCACCCGTCCCAGAGTCAGCTCTTGGGATGCCCGTCTCAGCTTCAGGTTTGCTCATCCCAGAGTCTGCTCTAGGGATGCCCATCCCAGTCGAAGGGTTGCCTGTCCTAGAGTCCGTTCTAGGTACGCCCGTCCCAGAGACCAGTCATGGGTCTCCGAGGCCTGGTAATCATAACTTGCAGTCTGGCAGCATAACTCGGTCTTCGAGCCATTCACACCCCGTAGCATAATGTTGGGACCTTCTGGGTCTGATAACCCGACATCTGTGCACGCCACGCCCGTTGTCTCCGCCGAGGAGTCATCACTGTCTCGCAGCACTGCAACTGCGATACCAGAGCCTGATCACTCAGCACAGAAGCTGGTCAGAAACATGCAGATGCACACTCGCCCAGTATTGAAACCAGGCCCCTGCGAGATTGAGCCTTCCAACTCCGAAATGGAGCACATTGGCCTGTCCCCTTTACCATCACCTTCGGTACCTGGGTCCAGACCGTCCAACAAAGAGTCGGCCATTTCTGAGACCTTTCAAAGGTCGTCTAACTCAGAGTCTGCTCTGAATCAGTCCGAGGTTGCTCCGAGTCCGCTTGAGACCTCTCACGGATCGCCTTTATCCGAGAGCATCTCAAGTTCACCTTTTCCAGAGACCTCCCTAAGGTCCTCTTCTCTCGAGACCTCTCAAAGGTCATCTAAAGCCGTATCCGAGCAAAGACTGCCTTCGTCAGAGACCTGTCAAAGGTCCTCAATCCCTGAGATCACCCAAAGATCCCCTAAATCCGACTCCGTCTCCGACCATTCTGAGTTGGTACTGAGTTCGTTAATGTCTGTGTCAAGTCTGCCTGAGTTCACCTCGTATCCGTCTGAGACCATGCAAGGGTCGTCTACCTTCAACTCCTTCCCGAGTCCGCCTATATCAGAAGCCTACCAAAGGTCACCTAATCCAGGGACCTTCCAAAAGTCATCTCTGCCGAAGACCTACCAAAGGTCGTCCAGGTTAGAGACCTGCCAAAGGTCCTCTATCCCTGAGACCTCCCAAGGGTCTCCTATGACTGAGCCTTTTCAGAATCTGTCCGTTCCACCTCAGTCTGAATCTGCCCCCAATCAGTATGATTCCGCTCAAATGCTACCTGAACCTGCGCCTGTTCTTATTCGGTCTGAGCCAGTGTCTAGTTCGTCCACGTCTATGCAGCCTCCTTGTCTCTTTGTGTCTGTCCAACGACCATTCCAGTCCGAGTCCGTTCCTAATCTGTCTGAATCTGTGGTTGTCTCTACTCACTCCGAGTCAGCTCTAGGTTTGTCGAAGTCTGTGTTTTTACAAACTCTGTCTACGTCTGAATTTGTCCTCACTCCACCCAACTCCACTCCATGATCGTCTGAGTCTGTCAAGAACATGTCTACTTCTGCATCTGTTTCCAATCTGTCTATGTCTGTCCCCTTTCTTCGTGAGCCCACTCCATGTCCATCTGAGTCTGTCAAGAGTGTGTCCTCTCCAAATCTGTCTGTCCGATCTTCGTCCACGTCTGTGTCTGTTCTCTGTTCATCTGAATCTGTCCTGAGTGTTACTATCATTGACTCTGTCCCTACTGTGTCTAAGTCCGGCCAGAATCCATCCAAGTCACTGTTCGTCCCCGAGTCAGCCAAGGCGAGGATCACTCGAAAGTCGTCCGGGACCTTCTCAGGACCACCTGTGTCTGAGGCCTTCCAGAAGCAGTCAGCTCCGGTCCCCGCACCAAGGTCGTCCGTCCCAGTGCCTACGCTGAGGTTGTCCACCCCAGTAGCAACGCCGAAGTTGTCCGCCCTGGTTCCAGCGCCGAGGTTGTCAGCCCCTGTACCTGCACCAAGGTCGTCAGTTCCAGTGCCTGCACAACGGTCGCCAGTACCAGTACCTGCACCACGGTTGCCGGGTCCAGTGCCTACATCACGGTCGTTTGCCCCAATTCCTGCACCAAGATCATCAGCTCCCATCCCTGCCTCATGGTCGCCAGTCCCCGTACCTGTGCCCAGATCCTCAGTCCCAGGACCTACAAAGAAGTCGCCTGTCCCCGAGGTCCTCCAGAGATCATCTGCTCCCGTGCCTACCTCGTGGTCTCCAGTCCCAGTACCAGCTCCAAGGTCGTCACTCTCGGTTCTTGCACCGAGATCGCCAGTCCCACTACCAGCTCCGAGGTCTCCAGTCCCAGTACCTGCGCCCGGATCGTCGGTCCCAGTCCCTGCACCTAGATCATCTGTCCCTGGGATCTTCCAGAGATTGTCAGTCCCCGTGACCTTCCAGAGGTCGCCAGTCCCCGTGCGTGCTCCAAGGTCGTCAGTCCCCAGGCCCTACCAGAAGTCGTCGGTTCCCGAGGCCTTCCCGGAATCGCCAGTCCCCATGCCTGCTCCTAGGTCCTCAATCCCCGAGGCCTACCAGAGGTCGTCAGTCCCCGTGCCTGCTCCAAGGTTGTCAGTCCCCTTGGCCTTCCAGAGGTCATCAGTCCTCGTGTCTGCTCCTAGGTCTTCAGTCCCCGGGGCCTTTCAGAAGTCGTCAGTCCCCGAGGCCTTCCGGAAGTCGTCAGTCCTAGTGCCTGCTTCGAGATCGTCAGTCTCCAAGGCCTTCCAGGGGTCGTCGACCCCCGTGCCTCCTTTGAAGTCGTCTCTCTCCGGCCGCGCCGGAGACATCTGTCTGGGTCGTCTGGAGCCTGACACCATCCACAATCCTCCCAGCCGTCGCCCGGAGAGGAAGCCTTCGCACCGCCAAGAACCCCTGTGAGTCCGTCTCGGACTCCGTGGGGGGGGGCTCTGTCATGCCGCACATGCACCTGCGTACCACGACCACCTTCGCGCACCTTCCACCACATTCCTGCCACCTTCTAGCACTTTCTCTCTCCTCCTCCTTCCATCACTCACACCTGCTTCTCATCTTCTAGCACTTTCCTCCTCACTATATATACTGCTCATCTCCACAGACTCGTTGCTGAGTCTCGTGGTAACAACCGCGTCTCCAGCTCCTCTATCTCCCTACCATGCTCGTCTTTCTACCTTCTACCTATCTCCTTATCCAACCGCATCCTAGATCTCAATCCGTATCTCTCTCCCTACCAATCTAAGCCTCGTTTCCTTTCACCATCCTGTTCGATCTTGCTTCCTGAATCATACAGCTGGCGTGACACTTCCCAAGGCTGTACCGTGGGAAGACAAGTAAAATTTGGAAATTGGGAAGAAACAAAATGCCTTATCTGGAAGTATCTAAATAAATGTGATCAAGGCAGATTAAAATCAGTAGATAGTTGAGTGAAACTACAAAAACACCATTTTTATAAAGGTCACGAAAAGACTGTGTCACACTGAGCTGGGGGAGATAAGTGATTGCCTAATATAGGCATCATCACAGAGGACGATATGAAATTAAAATGACGCCTAAACTGAAACCAAATACGAAGGGTGGAAACCACCAATGGATTACTAGAAAAATTTGAGAGTTTGAGTGGTAAAGAAGAAGTAAGCAGTGCAGGTAGGGAGGACAAAGAACACGAATGAGTCTCCAAATTACACCATAGCAACCCTGGAGATTGAAGCCAATAAAGTTCCTTATGAATATGAGCTGACCAATAATAAAACAAAAAAATTAGGGAGGGACAGCCCACCATCGGACCTAAATCTCTGTAAGAGTGATTTTCTCAATCTCGGGACCTTCCCATCCCATATAAAAGAAGAAAGAAGTCGGTCCAGAGATATAAAAAACTTTTAAGGCTAAAATAAAGGAATAGTTTGAAACAAAAACAAAAATCTAGGCAAAACATTCATTTTTATAACATTTATTCTAGCGATCAGTGATAAAGGAAGAGACCTCCATCTCTCTAAATCTAATTTAAGTTGAGATAGTAAAGGAGAAAAGTTTGTGTTAAAGAGAGATGGTAGAGTACGGGATACCTGAATCCCCAAATATTTAAACCCCATTTGGAAAACCTAAGCTGATTAATGCATTCTTGTTGTGTAAACAAGCTTAGCTATAGGCCTATGTTCATTTTAAATAACAACCCCTCAATTCAAGTAGCATGATTAAATGGCTCATAATCCTTTACAACATTCATGTTCACTATGGAATTTTGAAAAAAATGTGACAAAGCATTTTTTGTTCCCTTATCGAAAAAGATCTATGCCACAGTAAACTGGACAGTGCTACAGGGATACTAGATGAGGTGAACGTATTATAGATTGTTGCAAAAGACTTTCGTAGAATGGATTTTCTGCAACATGGCAACACGGTGTTATTCTTGCCACCTCACGCTGTTAGGTTTCGTTTTCCAGTCTCCACGATCTGGACTGTAAATACACTTTAAACGTCAGACATTTTTTAACTCAGGAGGGGACAAAGCCATATCGGATCCATATATCCACAGTCATGGATCCTGTATCTCTAGTTAAGCTGATTTGTGCCAATAATGGCTCTATGAGCTATAATACGATTGAGGACTGTATTGGTTATAGCTGCCTTTTTGACGGGGATGTTATTGCAGGAAACGATCAGCTCGTCACGGTTTTCATAAACGGAGAGAAAACTGTGATCGCCAAAACCAAAGTTAAGCTGTGCAGAGCAAAAGACTGCGGAGGATGCACGAATTTACACCTCTGCAAGTTTTTTCTCTTTGGTGACTGTCCGTACGGCCGAGGAAGGTAAGGGACCTGTGAACCCATGCAATGGGCCTGTATATAAGGGATAATAAGATAAGTAGCATAAGATCTCTTTTTCAGAGAGAAATAAGATAAGGTCTGGGACATATATATGTGTGTATATATATGAGATCACATAAGGTCCATATATAAGAGTTAACAAGGTCTTCACAGATGAAATAGGTAAGATAACTTAAGTTCTATATACTAACCAGGATAATGTGTACTCATGATAACTCAACCATGGCCAAGACCAAAGAGCTGTTGAAGGACACCAGGAAGAAAATTGCAGACCTGCACCAGGCTGGGAAGAGTGAATCTACAATAGGCAAGCAGGTTGGTGTGAATAAATCAACTGTGGGAGCAATTGTAAGACAAACAAGACCATTGATAATCTTCCTTGATCTGGGGCTCCACGCAAGATCTCATCCCGTGGGGTCAAAATGATCACGAGAACGGTGAGCAAAAATCCCAGAACTACAAGGAGGGATCTGATGAATGACCTGCAGAGAGCTGGGACCAAAGTAACAAAGGCTACCATCAGTAACACACTACGCCAAGAGGGACTCAGATCCTGCAGTGCCAGGCGTGTCCCCCTGCTTAAGCCAGTACATGTCCAGGCCCATCTGAAGTTTGCCAGAGAGCATATGGATGATCCAGAAGAGGATTGGGGAGAATATCATGTGGTCAGATGAAACCAAAATAGAACTTTTTTGGTAAAAACTCAATTGGAGGAAAAAGGATGTTGAGTCGCATCCCTAGAACACCTTACCTACTGTGAAGCTTGGGGGGTGGAAACATCATGCTTTGGGGCTGTTTTTCTGCAGAGGGGACAGGACGACTGATCTGTGTTAAGGGAAGAATGAACGGGGCCATGTATTGTGAGATTTTAAGCCAAAACCTCCTTCCATCATTGAGAGCATTGAAGATGGAACGTAGCTGGATCTTCCAGCATGAAAATGATCCCAAACATACCGCTCGGGCAACGAAGGAGTGGCTCCATAAAAAGCATTTCAAGGTCCTGGAGTGGCCTAGCCAGTCTCCAGACCTCAATCGCATAAAAAATGTATGGAGGGAGTTGAAAGTCCATGTTGCCCCAAAACATCACCGCTCTAGAGGAGATCTGCATGGAGGAAGGGGCCAAAATACCAGCCACACTGTGTGCAAACCTGGTGAAGACTTACAGAAAACGTTTGACCTCTGTCATTGCCAACAAAGGTTATGTTACAAAGTATTGAGTTGAACTTTTGTTATTGACCAAATACTTATTTATATATATATATATATATATATATATATATATATATATATATATCTTCTTCTACTTCTTTCGGCTTCTCCCTTTATCAGGGGTCACCACAGCGAGTTAAACGTTTCCACCTCACCCTGTCCTCCACGTCCTCTACTCTCACCCCAACTCCCTGCATATCTTCATTCACCACAACCAAATAACACATATATATGTATAGGATAGATTGATGAGGTTGGTGAGATAAAATAAAATTCCCTTTACAAAATTTATTGGTGGCTATCAAATAAAACTGTAAATTGCACAGTGTATATGAGGCTTGAATTGATTTTTCTGCTTTTTCTAGTTATTTAGTTTCTACTCTCAAAACAGTCTCTTTTACCCTGTAGGCGTGGATGCCGTTTCTGCCACAACCTTAAGTCGGAACAGAATAGCAGAGTTCTTCAGATCCATGGCCTCAGCCAGCTTGACAGGAGAGAGCTCTGTATTTTACTGCTGCAGAGTGACAACAGCCTTCTGCCTCAGGTAATCATTTTACTGTTACAGTTTAATTACAGGTGTTTTTTTAATCGGATCCTGTTCTAATTTCTGGGTTGATTGGAGGTGTTAAAATCAGGCTGACCAATCAGAGCTCGGTTGTCAGGCAGAACAGCTCATCCTGCTAGTAGCAGACCACAGAGGACAAGCAACACATTGACCCTAAAAACATGGATATTAAAGAAAATATCTGGTGGAACAGAACTGAAAGGCTGGAGAATGATGGTGATAAAGCTCACAGCGACTGGATGGAAGCGTTTTCTTGTTTATCTAAGTGCATTCTAATCTGTTCATGGCTGCAAAAAACACAAACTGTAACTTCCTGCTCTAATCTTTGCTCGTGTTTTTGTTTTTTTTAAGTTGGCAATGTCAAAAAGACAAGGCCAAATGTCTGTGATACATTAAGAGAAGGGAAATTAAAGAAAGCAGAAGCGGACAGGGAGTTTTCAGGGTGTTTAGACAAAAAACGTAGCGCACGTGGTGGGAAGGTCCCATTACGTTAAAAATCGCATCCTTTTTTTGTGCAAAAAAATTGTACTCGGTGTGAACAGGCCTTTATCCTGCTAAAAGAGATCCGGCACCTTTAGGGAATACCATTGTCATACCACATGTCAAAGTAACATTGAAATGAATGCCAAGACCCAAAGTTTCCCAGCAGTCAATCCCTTCACCTGTCAGTGGTTTTAATCTTGTGGCTAATTGGTGTGCAATTAATTTAATTATCCAGCTAACCCTAGTATTAGCCTGTAATGTCGCTGACATAGAGTTTAATGCAGTTGTCAGATTGGGCAGGTGTGGCTGCAAGGTCTCATTCCAGCCATATTACAGCCTTCCGTGATAGATACACAGTCTAAAAGTCAGAGATGAATTGATTAAACAAGCGGAATGACATGTGGTTGGCGTAAAGCCACACCAGCGTCTAGAAAATAATATTTAAAAGGATGAGTTTTATTGTGAGAGCTTTGCCATACAGTATATTAACTGCAGAAGTAGCCTGTAATATTATTCACAATATAATTCTCAAAGAATTAGACTAGATGGTGTGTTTTAAAGCCTTGGTTCTTTCCAGGAAAGGATTTTCCGACCTAGGATTCATTTATATTTATCTCATTTAACTAAATTTTATCCAGAGTAGCTTACAATTGACACAGTCTTACAATCCAAGCAATTGTGGGTTAAGGGACTTGCTCAAGGACCTAACAGTGGCAGCTTGGCAGAGGTGGGATTGGAACCCTGGACCTTCAGGTCCATAATCCGGTACCTTAGGGCACCACAGACTCATAAGTAGTAACAATGCGACTTCTAGGCAGTGGAACGGTGGACCTTCTAGTTTCTTGTACACAGCTTTGGTTTATAGGAGTATGCTAATCCAGTCGGTTTGTGCTCTGTGGATTTGGAAATGTAATATCATCTGGTACCTTATAATTTGCCACGTTAGACGCTGCAGGAATATGGAGTACTGGGGTCACCACTTCACTATTTATTCTGGGTTTTGTAGTGTCTGCATACTTGTCTTTAAGTCAAAGACAGTCAAATTGGAGTTCGGACTGTGTCAAGAGTGCATCTTGTTTCCTGTGTTCATGGATAGGATATCAAGACACAATTGAAACTGGAGATGGGTTTGTTTCAGAGGGCGTGATATGTTTTGTCCTTTTGGCACTGAGGCAAACCTTTCAACAAGCACGTAATCTACTGACAATCTAAGCCTATTCTTAGCTATGATCGTAAATTTTAGGTAGTGACTAAAATTGTGGCTACAGATGGCAAGGTGAAAAGGTGAGGAATTTGTCAATTTGGGTGACTCTTGAGTTGCTGGTTCTTCAACTCAAGAGGAGCCAGTTGATGTGGTTTGATGAAGGATGCTCACTGGAAGGCTCCCAGCAGAGGTGTTTCTCTGGAGCAAGACCCTAGGGCAGACCAGGAAATGCTGGAGGGATGCTCTCTCACATGTCTTGGGTACGTCTGAGGGTTTCCCAGGAGGAGCTGGAATCTGTAGCAGAGGATAGAGAAGTCTGTTGTGTAAGCCCAAGTGATTGCAGGTTTTCATTCCAGCCAAAGACCCAATTGAATTTTACTGATACGTGACATACACTGCTCGGCCAAAAAAAAGGTCACCACCTGGATTTAACTAAGCAAATAGTTAAAAAATTACCCTCCCATTGGATAATTACTGCACTGGTGATTATGTTTCAGCTGGCAACAAGTTCTTTAACCCTAACTGATGCAGTGAGTAGCTTCTCATTTGTTAAACAACCATGTCCAAAGACACATCCTGTGGTTGTGGAAAAGATGTTCATCTGGTTCAGAAGGGTCAGATTGTGAAAGAGTGGTTCAGGGAGCATGAGCCATCATTATTACACATGGATTGGCCACCACAGAGTCCAGACCTGAACCCCACTGAGAATCTTTGGGATGAGCTGGAGGAGACTTTGTGCAGTGGAACAAATCTCCATCATCAATACAAGATGTTGGGGAAAAATGAATGCAACTCTGGACAGAAATAAATGTTGGGACATTGCAGAAGCTTGTGGAAATGATCCCACAGCGACTGCAAGCTGTAATCAAAGCTAAAGGCGGTCCAACCAAATATTACAGTGTATCACCTTTTTTTGGCCAGACAGTGTAATTTATAGATGTAATCAATACGTTCATAATACACTATATGGACAAAAGTATTGGGACACACCTCTTAAGCACTGAATTCAGGTGTATCATTCAGTCCCATTGCCACAGGTGTATAAAATCAAGCACCTAACCATGCAGTCTGCCTTTACAAATATTTGTTTAAGAACCATTACCATGAGACCTACGACTGTGTGCCAGGAGCTTCGTTGCATGTTTTTCGGTGGCTGAGCAAGCCTTATATCTCCTAGCACAATGCCAAGCAGAGTATAGAGTGGTGTAAAGCACACTACCACTAGACTCTGGAGCAGTGGAAACATGTTCTGTGGAGTGACGAATCACGCTTCTCTATCTATCAGTCTGATGGGTGAGTCTGGGTTTGGTGAATGCCAAGACAACGTTACTTGCCTGACTGCATTGTGCCAACTGTAAAGTGTGGTGGAGGAGGTATAGTGATATGGGGTTGTTTTTCAGGCCCCTTAGGTCAGGTTTAGGGAAATCTTAATGCTTCAGAACGTTGTGGGAACTGTGTGGGGAAGGTCCTGTTCTGTTCCATGACTGTGCCCTAGTGCACAAAGCAAGGTCCATAAAGACATGGTTGGGTGAGTTTGGTTTGGTGTGGAAGAACCTGAATGACCAACACAGAGCCCTGACCTTAACCCTATCGAACACCTTTGGGATGAACTAGACTGGAGATTGGGAGCCAAGCCCGCTTGTCCAATATCACTGTCTGACATCACAAATTCATCCTGGATGAATGGGCAAAATTTCCCACAGACACAAGTCCACAGTCCAATATCTTGTAGAAAGCCTTCAGAGAAGAGTGGAAGCTCTTATAGCTGCAAAGGGGGACCAACTCCATATTAATACCTATGGATTATTAATGGGATGCCATAAAACCTCCTGTAGGTGTAGTTGTGCCAATACTTTTGTCCACATAGTGTATCTGCATTGGTTCTTTCCGGGTTCATCAGGTTCATAAATATATAAAAATGTGTAATGATCACGATGAGAAGCCAGACAATTCCTGAACAAACCTTGGCTGTTCTCCAGCCCTGAGCTAACTCTCCTGTTTTCCTTACTCCCTCAGGTCTGCCACTCCTACAACAATGGCACTGGTCCGTATGGCCGATGCCAGGATGGCGACACCTGCAAGAGAATGCACATCTGTGAAAAGTACCTGCAAGGATCATGTAACTGTGCACGTTCACATGACTTCTACGAGCCCCATCCTCTGAAAACGCTGCAGGACAGAGGCGTTCCCACAGACCTCATGCCATATATGAAGACCGTGTACTCAAACATCAAGGCCTTACAGAAACTGGGTAAAGGCAACGGCAGAGCCAGAGCTGGAGACTGCAGCGGCCAGGGGACCTTCAAAGAGGGCAGGAAACAGACTGGAGCTAATGCTGGAGGTAATAATAAAAACAACAAGCCTTCAGGTTAAATTACTCTGTGTGATTGCTTTTCTACAGGAGACCTGAATTCAATTCATTGATGTTCCGGGCCATTGAAATATGGAACATGTCCTGGTTAATGAAAGTCTCTAAAGAACATGAAGCACAGTTATTGAAACAATATCATCCAAGCATTGCAGTACTGCTGTGTCTGATCCAATCGTGCCAGCTCAACACACACTAAAACACCACTACCACATCAGTGTGACTGCAGTGCTGAGAATGATCCAGCACCCTAATAGTACCCGATCTTTGCTGGTCCTGTGGCGGTCCTGACCATTAGAGAACAGAGTAAAGGGGACAAACAGTGTCCCCAAATGTTCCATAGCCATTGTTCAACTTAGTTTAACTGGGTTGTTTGTTAATAGTATATGCGTAGTAATGTCTGGGGCTAAAATAAAAACCAATAACTTGTGGAATGCAATTGCATTACTTGTTACCTGAACATGGCCCATGGTTTATTGTAAAATGATGGTTCATTGTGTTTCTTCAGAGAAAACAGAGATCTGCATGTACTTTGTCAAGGGACACTGTATACATGGAGGTAAGACAATTTAATTTGCTCTGTTTTAACTAGAAGTCCTGTTACTTTTTTATTATTATGCATCTACATGTACAGCATTTAGCAGACACCCTTACCCAGAGCGACTTACAGAAGTGCTTTGTGTTCTTCTTAGTAGAGATAACCTAATGTTAGTACAAATAAGCAGTAATCCAAGAACACCACCCAACTAGATCCTGCTAGGATCTGATGCGGATAAACAACCTTTTTTGTGTAATTAAATGCTAGAGCATTTTCAGCCTTCACTTGTGTTGAGTGGAGAGGTGAGTCTTTAGTCAAGGTTTAAAGATGGCAAGAGACTCGATGGTGGAGTTCATTCCACCACCTGGGTGTCAGGATGGAGAAGAGTATATGATAGATGTATATGACAGTTGTAACGACTCAGACACTCCAGAGTATAGAATCAAATGCAGGTTCATTAGGACGTTAGGCAAGATTCGCAGTAGTAACACAGTCCAGGGTCATAAGCCAGGCAATCCAAAAATACACAAACGTGGTATCAAAAGGGAGAGGCAAAATCGTAGTCAGAGGGACAGAAAACTGGGTCAAAAACGTAGATAGACAGAACTGAGCACAAACCGTTACCAAGTCGCTTAGAATCGCCGAACAAGAGACGAGACCTCGCAATGAGCGTTTGAAACGCGCGCCCTTTTAAAGATGGCCGTCTCCCGGAAGCCATGGCGGCTTAGTACTCGGGCGACGGCGCTCTCTGGCGGTGCGGCGAGGAATTCGCCGCCGGCGTGACAACAGTATATGATAGATGTATTTCCTATTATTACTGCAGATACTAAAACCTCATTAAAACCTGTAAATCATGCTGTTTTACTTACAGATAAATGTTTTAAAGAACATACCAAAGTACCATATAAATGGGAGGTAGATGCTGGAAATGGATGGGAAGCTCTTCCTGACAATGAGGGCATTGAGGCAGATTACTGCAACCCAGCTAAAACCTACAGGTAGGATAATGACTCAGCAAAACTGACTGCTGGTTCTTATCTGTTTGCAGAGTTTAATAATAACAAGTCTGATATTTACAACATGTTTGTGGAAGTGGCACAAATGTTGATGCTTTACATTATTATAATTAAGAGTTTGGACTCTACTAATCCACAGTCAGAGTCTGTACAAACTGAGGAATTTCAAGACCATTGTTACTCATGTCAACCAACAAAACCATTCCAAGAGATTTGGAGAGCATGTAAGGTCACCCAGGGTAACCTCTAAGTAACTAAAGTCCTTTCCCGACATTGTCTGATGTAAATGTCCATGAATCTGCCATCAGGAGAACACTGAACAACAATACTGTGCATGGCAGGGTTGCAAGGAGAAAGTGGCTGCTCTTTAAAAGGAACATTTGCTACCTATTGCATAGCTCTTGGACAATCCAGAAAGGTATTGGAAAAATTTGGTGGATGAATGAGTCAGAAAATGAGTACTTCTAGGTTTAAATGAGAAGCGTTATGTCAGGAGAAGAAAACATTCCAGCATCTGAGAAACATGGTGGTGATAGTATCATGGTTTGGGCCTGTTTTGCTGCATCTGGGCCAGGACAGCTTGTCGTCTCTGCTGGAATAATGAACTATGAATTATACAAGCAAATTCTAAAGGAAAATATCCGGACATCTGTCCATGAACTGAATCTCAAGAGAAGGTGGGTCATGCAGCAAGACAACGACCCTAAGCACACAAGCCGTTCTACCAAAGAATGGTTACAGAAGAATAAAGTTCATGGTTTGGATTGGCCAAGTCAAAGTCCTGACCTTAGTCCAATGGAATTGTTGTGGAAGGACCTGAAGCGAGCAGCTAATGTGAGGAAACCCACCAACATCCCAGAGCTGAAGCTGTTCTGTACAGAGGAATGGGCTAAAATTCCTCCAAGCCGGTGTGCAGGACTGATAGGCAGTTATTGCTGCACAGGGGGGTCACACCAGACACTGACAGCAAAGGTTCACATACTTTTGCCACTCAGATATGTAATATTGGCTCATTTTCCTTAATAAATAAATGACCAAGTATAATATTCTGTCTCATATGTTTAACTGGGTTCTCTTTATCTACTTTTAGGACTTGTGTGAAAATCTGATGATGTTTTAGATCATATTTATGCAGAAGTATAATATATTATTCTACAGTGTTCATAAACTTTCAAGCACCACTCTGTGTTTGCCTGTGCCAAATTCCCCTAACTGACTTCCGACTTAGACTCCAGAGCCTCCTTTGTGATCATGAACTGGAGAAGCTGGGGTACAAGTGGATGCTTTGCTTTGCATAAATGCACAATCACTTTATCCTGCACCTTCTGTCTGTTTAAGCTCTGGAATCCATTTTGATACGATGACCCGCATGTCTCGCCCTGTACGGCGTCTCTCGACGGTGTCCTCAGTCACCCAGCCGAACTTTATCCTCACAACCAAGTGGATGTGGTACTGGGAGGATGAACACGGCAACTGGATCCAGTACGCATCATCGGTACGTACCAGTGTTAAATACACTGCTTCTTTTAAAAGTTTAACGATGCAAAGACAATGCACATTTAATGGTATAAGTTTTCAAACTAAAAACTTGAATCCCCTGCAGTTAATAGAAATAACAGAGGTTAAAAAAAATAATAAAATGCTCTATTTTATATTCACCATATCTTAAATAAATGACGCTTTTCCTTTATTGTTTCAGAGGATTAACGATTCAAAATAATGAGTATTTTTTATTCTATAAAAATGTAAACTAAAGTAATCTGTAGTCCCCTGTGATACTGGGACGATGAATATGGCAAATAGTACCAGGACGCATCATCAGTACGTACCAGTCTTGTAAAATTGTGGTTGGGCTGTTGATCATATCTGATATAATTACTGATTAGTTAATGAAGTTGTATGATTTTCTGCTCATAGAGATACTCATTAAGCTCTGTGCTTATGCCTGCAGTGTGACTGCAGTATTTAGTAAATATCCTGTTTATCTATCTCTCAGCTTCCTGTTTTGATTTCTGTTCCTCTTTGCTTGTCCCCTCTCTACCCCTTTCCCATTATTTGGCCTTTTCTTTTAGTTGCCTCAGTTTGCTTTGAAATCACAAAAGAAGTATGCTAATAGGGCCCAACAGAAAGCTCTCAGAAGTCGAAAGTGGATTTATTTTAATATTACAATTGCCATGGCTTAGTGCTGGGCGGTATGACCAAAAATTTGTTTGACGGTATTTTTAAGGAGTCTACCAGTAGACTTCTTATGTATGTATATATATATATATATATATATATATATATATATATATATACACAAAAAGTATATATGCAATTAAAAGAAATGACTAGAAACAGAGTGAGAACATTACAGAGTGAAAACATTCGTTTCTTTTCTTTTTGACTTCTTTTTGAATAACTAATCAAAATAACGTGTACTTTTCTTGGTAAAAATTTTAAATAAAATGTAGCTTTAGTTCCCTGCTATTAAAATAAACTAGAAGAAGTTTAAATCATGCTGCTGCAGCAAAATGTGCTAACAGTTTCACCAAATAACTAAGTGCTAAAAATCTGATCTTAAATCTTAAATCTTAAGACAGATCATTGAAAACAGAAGACAATTTGTTTGGGAGCATGATGTATGTATGCAGTTGCATCAGATATCGCACCAGTAAACAGAACTCTTTGTCCGGCTCCACAGCGCAATCCAAAATCTCCTCATTTTTGCATCGTGATGCATCGTGTCCTGATATATCATTACACAGTGGCAGTTGTGGCAGCGATGTGACTTTAACCCTCAACTGGTCAATAGTGAATGAACCTCACATCCTGCAACTTCATTACAGTTTTTATCATGAGAATCCTGTGTTTGTTTAAATAGATTATTGAACATTTCTGCTTCCACCTGCCCCCTAGTCTTTTAGAATCTGAAATATAAACTTTGTTTTTTCATGACAACTGTGTTGAAGTAGTGAACCCTACATCGTTACGCAATCGCTCGTGTGCAGGACGTACATACACGGTCTGATTGGAAATGTAATCAGATACAGAAGTCTACATGACTATTCTTCTTAGACATGAACACTTTATCAGCCCAAACATTCACCGATTATTAGACGGCATGTCTATACGAATGTCTGCTATATTATAGCAATATCAGGTAAATAGAAACTGTGTAGTTATTCCTATCCTATCTTTGTCGTTTAGGATGGAGGTCACAACACGGCTTCCATCACCAGTGAGGATTTGGAGCAGAGGTATCTCCAGGATAACAGGGCAGATATGGAGTTTTCTGCTGGATCACAGTCCTATACACTCAGCTTTCAAGGTAATTTATTGTTCATGTTGATGCTGTGAATAAACAGGGTGTAGTGGGAGAGCCAGAGCTTATTGTCCAACGTCGGTCACATTCTTGGTCCAAAACCTAGAGGAAAGCAAACTTCAAATCTTGAAGCAGATGGGCTACAGCAGCAGAAGACCACACCGGGTGCCACTGCTGTCCGCTAAGAACAAACAGATGAGACTACAGTCCACCAGAATTGGAGAGAAGATTGGAAAAACCTTTTCTGGTCTGATTTTTGAGTCTCGATTTCTGCTGTAACATTCAGATGGTCGGGTCAGAATTCGGCATAAACAACATGAAAGCATGGATCCATATTCCACAGCATGGGGATATTTTCTTGCCACACTTTTGACTCCTTAATACCAACTGAGCATGGTTTAAACCCCACAGCCAACCTGAGTATTGTTGCTGACCATGTGCATCCCTTTATGAGCACAGTGTATCATCTTCTGGTCTCTACTTCCAGCAGGATAACACACCATGTCCCAAAGCTCAAATCATCTCAGACTGGTTTCTTGACCATGATAATGAGTTCACTGTACTCAAACGGATCCACAATCACCAGATCTCAATCCAATAGATCAACTTTGGGACGTGGAGGAACGGCAGATTCACAGCATGGATGTGCAGCCGACAAATCTGCAGCAACTCCGTGATACTATCATGTCAATATGGAGCAAAATCTTTAAGGAATGTTTCCAGCACCTTGTTGAATCTATGCCACGGAGAATTAAGGCAGTTCGGCCATTTATATGTATAGACAAAACAACACGTAATTGTACTTCATGTTAACATTTACAAGTAGCTTCAGCTAAAATGTCTTTTCTCTCAGATATGATTCAGACTAACAAGCGCTATGGGACCAAAAAAGTCGTGAGGCGTCGCCCTGAATTCGTGTCGGCTGCAGACGCTCAAACGATCAGAACGAGGTGATATGATAAGATAATGCCTGACTCTGTTCCTCTTTTCTGTTTTCTGATTGATCCACTCTGCTAACTGTCTTTGTTTTCTCAGCAAACCAGCTCCAAAGACCCAGATGAACACTCTGCCAAGCCACTGGAATAAAACTCTGGTTCCTGAGACTGGATACAAGGTGATTTTGGGCACATGCGAGACATGTTGTTTAAAAATGTGTATTGTATAGTTTCATAGTTCAGAGGCAGTGTGCGTACATTTACAGTACCAGTCAACAGTCTGGACACACGTTGGACTCATTCAATGTTTTTTCTTTATTTTTATTATTTTCTACATTTAATATTAATATTGACGGCATAAAAACTATGAAGGTTTTGATATACACTACAATATGTTTTATACTTCATATTGTTCAGAGTAGCTTTTGCTTTGATGACAGCTTTGCACACTCTTGGCATTCTTTCAATCAGCTTTATAAGGTCATCACCTGGAAAGGGTTTCAGTTAACAGGTGGGCATTGTAAAGAGTTAACTTTCATGCCTTCTTATGTGTTTGTGACCATCAGCTTTGGTGTGCAGAGGTAGGAAACACAGAATCTAAAGTATAAAACTTATTCTGGTTTGTTTAACACCTTTTTTGTGTACTACTGTGGTAGCCTAGCGGGTAAGGTACTGGACTCTGAACCAGAAGGTCGAGGGTTCAAATCCCATCTTTGCCATGCTGCCACTGTTGGGTCCTTGAGCAAGGCCCTTAACCCACAATTGCTTGGATTGTAAGACTGTACCAATTGTAAGTCGCTCTGGAAAAGGGCGTCTGCTAAATGCTGTAAATGTAAATGTAAATATGTGCTCCCTCATAGCTCTGATGTCTTCAATACTAATCTACAATGTAGAAAGCATTAAAAAATAAGGAAAACCACTGGGCGAGAAGATGTGTCCAAACTTTTGACTGGTACTGTAGATTTATTAGATTTATTACTGACTTATGCACGAGACAGGAATGACTATCCAAAAGGACCTACATTTATGTCACTTAGCAGATGCCCTTATGCAGAGTGACTTACAATTGATACAGTCTTACAATCCAAGCAATTGTGGGTTAAGGGCCTTGCTCAAGGACCCAACAGTGGCAGCTTGGCAGAGGTTGGAGAGATGGGACCTACATTATGGAGTAGTAATAATAATCATCATTTACATTTAGCAGACACTCTTATCCAGAGTGACTTAGTTTATATAATCGTACAATCCAAGCAGTTGTGGGTTAAGGGACCCAACAGTGGCAGCTTGGCAGAGATGGGATTTGAACCCTGGGCCTTCTGGCCCATAGTCCAGTACCTTAAGCGCTAGGCCACCACAGTCAGTCATCGTCAGAAATGAACCCACTAACTGTCTGTACCTACACACAGAGGGTTACGGTGCAGAGCGACTCACCTGAATACAAGAAGATTGAAACGCTCTTCAGTAACACCATGAGAGGCTACGACATCCAGAAGTTGGAGAGGATTCAGAACAAAGCCCTCTGGGAGGTCTTTCAGTGGTATGGTCACATGATCACTAGTGTCATACCTAAAGTGATAATAATGATAATAATATTCATAATCATAACACTGGTGAACGGTTCTCGCATATCATTATGTTTAGTATATACACGCACTGGCCAGTTTTTAGGTACACATTGCTAGTACTGGGTTGGACCCCTTTTGCCTTCAGAACTGCCTTAATTCAACAAGGTGCTGGAAACATTTCTCATAGATTTTGGTTCATATTGACATGACAGCATCACGCAGTCGCTGCAGATGTGTCAGCTGCACATCACGTTCAAGACACCAGTCTGAGATGATTTGAGTTTTGTGACATGGTGTGTTATCCTGCTGGAAGTAGATATCATGGGTGTACCTAATAAAACAACCACTGAGTGTAGTCAGTATTAGATATTAATATGAATTCTATTCGTATTATCATTATTTAATTCTTTTCTTTATCTATTTATTTAAATTTTTTGATTATTTTTATAGGTAATAGTTGGGTGTATTTGGATTGGCACCAAGAGACAGTAATAATAACAATAATAAATATAAATTAATTTAAAAAAAATTATTATTGTAATGATAATAGTAATACTATCAAAAATGTCAGTAATAAGTAATAAGAATGATTTCTAATAGTTAAATTATGAATTAAATATCATTTCTAAAGTGCTTTACCTAGGAATTAAAACAGGAATTAAAATTAAAATATACAAAGAAATAAAAAATAACCACGAAACACAATAAATATATATATATTTTTTTGCACTCCTGCTTGTTGACAATGGATTGTGGGTCTGCAGGCAGAAGGATCAGATGAAGAAGAAGAATTCAGGCAGGGACGTTGCAGAGAAACAGCTATTTCATGGAACCGACTCCAAATATATGGAAGCTATCTGCCGCGAAAACTTTGACTGGAGGATCTGTGGCACACACGGGACAGCCTACGGGAAAGGTAATCTACCCAAAAATACTGTCCATTTTTAAAATAAAGTAATAAAGTACTTGTAATAAAGTGTTAAAATCTCATTTAGTAAGTTTAGTGAGGAATGGATTGAAAGTGAAAAGTAAAAAAAGAAACACCTACTGAACTCTAGCATGGCTGCTAAGCTAAACTGCAGGATGTTTCCTTTCGGTTTCCTTTCGGTTGGCTCTTATTACTAACAATTTTAGGACCCATGGAGACCTATTTGCACTAAGAATACAGTCCTGTAGATATAAAAAAAAGAGAAAAACATGATAAACACGGCAGAGATGTTCACTACAAGGGCTATTGTAAATTTGAATCACTGAATCACTGTGAGTCGTGAATCGTGAATCATGAATCTGAATCAATTCACACAGCTCGACTCGTACGAGTTTTCCTATTCAAAATGGATCAAGAACCAAATTCCACAAGTTCTGAGGTGGTTGAGAACCAAGGTATCACTAGATATATACAGTATTTGTGAATTTATCTACATCAAGATTTAGTTAGAGGGTGTTCTTGGGTTATTGCTTATATGTACTAGCATGAGTTAATGTCTACTAAGAAGAACACAAAGCACTTCTGGACCTTCAAGTCGCACTTCAAAGTCGCTCTGGATAAGGCCGTCTGCCAAATGTAAATGTAAACATTTCACCTTGTTACAGGAAGCTATTTCGCCAGAGACGCCAAGTACTCAAACGACTACACAGAAGACTCCGCCACTCGCTGCATGTTCGTTTGTCGTGTCCTGGTGGGTGACTACACCAAAGGCAAATCCAGCTACCCCCGTCCTCCCTACAAAGGCGGAGGAGACACCATCTCTTACGACAGCTGCGTGAACGACGTTCACAATCCGTCCATATTTGTGGTGTTTGAGAAGCATCAGATCTATCCAGAGTACCTGATTACGTATAGTGATGGAAATCCGCTTTCATCCATGTATTATCTGACAAGACCAGTGCAGAGACCGGTGCAGACACCGGTGCAGACACCAGCTCCTACTTATCGATCGACACCTGCTACGGTAACGTATTCGCCCCCATCATATTCATACCAACCCCCACCTCCAAAGGATAACTCTTGCGTTGTCAGCTGAGAGCACGATAAAGACGGTGGCTCTTATTCAGCGAGTTACGTAGAACAAGAGCTTGGAATGATGAGCAAACTAAGCGAAGCGTCTTATGACATATATGACCATTCTGCTAATTGTAATGAAGCATTACATCAGTTAAGCTCAGAACAAAACAATAGTCACTCACTGGGAAGGTTGGCTAACATTTTCCAAGTTTCATTCTTGCAGATACCTGTCATATTTACATTTGCACCTTACCAATGTGTTTTCATTTAGAGAATCAACGGAACATGACTACAGGTGATTACCGAAGTGTCTATAGTACTGAAGTTTACCAAAGTGTCTATATTATTCATTAACCTTGGAGGAACTCAATATGTTAACAAGTTAAATGATCTCAGATATCTCAAAGAGTGCGTTATTATGTAAAACAGCTTTGTATCCACTAGAGGGATGCAGGAAGAGTCCTGATATGGCTGGTCAGGAATAACTGGAGTGGTTAGGGTCACAGGGGAGGGTCTGGAGCAATACCCAGAATTCACTGGCCATATACAGGGCATATAAGTAAATAAACTGTAAATGAATCCCCTACCAACTTATGTGTATTTACTGTATCATTATTTTTTAAGTAGTACTTCTTTATTAATCTCCAGCAACTGCTTTATTTCTGTATACTCGCTCTGCTAAGGGTTAGCGAGTGAGGGAATGTGTGAATGATTCTCTGTTAATAGTATTGCTATTATTAGTATATATATATATATTTTTTTTACATCCACTTTATTCTTATGCACTTGAAATATCACTAAGAATTAGAGCGAATGATGCACCATTAGCTTTTGTTTTCCTTTTATCATATTGCTCATATGTTTAATGGTTTTGGAATATGTTTAACTGCAAATCATGCATTCATCAGGCTGCACAGTCACACTATATTTTACAGATTGGACAGATGGAATAGATCAATAATGATACAGATTTAACCAGGGACAACTTTGCTGAATAAGAGCTACTGTGATTTAATGTAAAACTACAGACCAACGTTTCGTTTTGGTTTCTCCTCCTTCAACTTCATACTGGTGCAACCTAAAGTGCACCAAAGCCTGTGATATTAAATCACTGGAAATAAGGTCTGTATAATTTATACTTATTCTCATTAAAATACCAGGATATATGAATTTACATATTAGTACAATAAATGCTCTGCCAATGTGGGTAGAGGACTTGGCTGCTTGGACAGAGTCAGACACCTATGAAATGTATTGGAATACCGACTGGGAGTCAGAGCTTATAGTCCAACACCAATCACAGTCATGTTCCAGCCTAGTGAAAAGCTTCTCAAAAGAAACTCCATACTAATACTCATCTTTAGGGATATAGTTTTGTCCAGACTGTTGGCAGATTTTATCCAGCGCTACAGAAGAAACAAGTGGTTTGGGATGCAGCCTTTGTTCTTTGCTAGTCACCCCTGATTAAAAACTATCAATGACCAGTATTAGCTGGGCAATGCTGGTCTATTGCTGTTCGATGAAAAACACGTATCTCCAAAAATCCAGTTTTTCAGGAGTACTAACAGAACTGCATATCTCTAAGAAACATTGTTATATTTGTCTTTTTGACAGCAGTTGTGGACATGCATGGTTTTCTTGAAATATCATGGAATCAAACTAATCAAAGTATGGCGACACACTGTTGTTTAGTCTTCTGTAATTCTGCCAGACCCCATGGTTACTACTCTTTATGAAAAGTCAGCCCATTGTGATTGGATGTGTGTAAATATAACACGAGTTCCAAAAACTGTAAAATATTTAAATGAGTTCTCTAAACAACTTACCACTGCAATTCCAGAGACTTTAACCTCATAACAGTTAACTATATCAGGCACATCAGAGGAGTGCATTTGTCATTTTAGTATAATTCAGCAGGAATTTTATGTATAAAACAAGCTCCTGTACATGATTGTAGCAAATAATGAAATACTTTAGAAGCTAAAATAGGAATTTTCAAGAAAACAGTCTAAAGTTTATTTGTTAACTTGAAGGTTTAACTGAGTTTTCTATATATATATCGCCTGCATTGTAGATTTTTCAATTATGTGAATGCCCCCTTCTCTCTCTATCTCTCTCTCACTGTTTTGTTCTCTCATTACCTTTATTGCATGTACTATGCTCACAATAGCCTCTTTATCATTGTTATTAATAGGAAGTGAAGATATAACAGTGAATAAAGGTAATAATTATAATAAAGGTTCTGCCAGATTTACAAAAGGATGTATATAAAATATATTCATATATGTTTTAGTAGAAATCAAACTCTTGAATGTAATGACTGACCCGAAAGATTCAGGGAGCATTCTGTGGATGTAGGGGTCGGTGTGTCATTACCAATACAATGGACCCTAAATGCTTCGCAGCAGTGCTGCAGACCATTGACTGGGCTTTCTGCCCGACGAAAAAATTTGTTGTTTTTGCCATTTTAACGTTAAACGCATGGAAAGTTTGGTCACTTTCCCAAACAGTACAGGAGCTGGAGATACATGGTTTTCATGGACACATCTAGCACAAATGGATATGTGGGTAAAATAGATGGGGTGATATTTTTAGGTTTCCATTGGTCATTTTGATATCAGCTGCTAAGGAAAGACAGATGTATGGCCATATTTCATATAAGGCAACGAGTACATTTGCATAAAGTGGAGATGCATATCTTTCATTGGACAGTGATGTTCTGCTAAGTGCTTCTATCACCTACAATAGTAAAAGCATTATGTTTTATACGTTTTAGCTGCATACCTTCCTGTCTGCCATTAAACCCCGAGCATCAGTTATCAGTTAGCCCAGAATACAAATTTGAACCAACAGTAAACCAGCGCAGACCAGCAACCAGCCAATACTGGTATATACTCTTGCTAATAAACTTAATGGTAAATGCAGCAGTACACAAACATAAGCAGGAGCAATAATACATGTATTTAAGAATAGCATTTGAATCAGACTTGCATTTGAAATGCCAAGTCTGTCTAAATGTTCAGTTTCAAAAACGTTTGTGATCCTTTTGTTTTGTAGCTCATTTCGTACTTGACACACTGATAAACATTTCTCAATACAGGCTGGAAAATGGGTGTGAATGTGGGCTAGTGTCAGGTGTTTCAATGAGTGTGGCCAGGTCAAAACAAGAAAGATGTGGAAAGTTTTACTGCGTGTTATAGGTTTAGCTCAGCCCACACAAGGCTGGATTTATATTCAGAGGTTTCCTGTGACATGCGTACACACAGTATCATGAGAAACTTCTGTCATTCAATTGATTAATACTTGATGAACTTAACCTTTGTTCTATTTGCTTTTTCATTAATAATTTCTAATAATCCAGTACAATCACTTCAGCAATATATAAGGCCACTTTTCACACCAAACTGGATGCAGAGACAATCTGTTCACATGTAAAAACAGAAGGAATGTGAAGTGTTTTGGGAATCTTATGGTAATGTGAATTCTGTAGATGTGTGTGTGTGTGTGTACATGTGACTTAGATAGTATACGAGTTTAATACACAGGTTTGCACAAAGGGGTTTATATGAAATATGATTTTATTGAAATAGCAACATATGTGAAATAGCAACACAAATCAAAAGGCTTCTGACTGTTGATTGAGTTCTTTTGAGTGAAACTGTACCTACCCTTCAAACCTACTTGCATAATAAACAATTTTAAAAAGAAGGTGTATGTTGTCATTTCAATACGTTACCTTCAAATTTTTGTTAGTAGTGCCCATGAATGTAAATGACATACTTTGGACAAAAAGGGAAGAAAGAAGTAAACTTTTGCAGTACCAAATTTAATGCAAATGCACAGGCAGAGTCTGGAACAGGAATCGAAAATCGGCTGAAATTAGTCACTCGGCTCGAGCAATTGTGCCGAGTACCAAACAAAGGTCGAGAGCCGAAAACTGAGGTACCATGTAAATATAAAGGTATATGTAAAAGTATATATACTTCTGATGCCATAAGGTCAGATGAGACCAGGATTTAACTTTTTGCACTAATACCCAAGCACACAGCACAACCTGCCACCCATAAAACAGCCGATGATGAGCAGGTGGTTCATCTTTCAGCATTTCTACACCCTTAAACACCCCTTAAAAATATCACAGGGCCTTAATGAGAAATCTAATAGAAAATCTGACTAGTCCATTAATGCTCACCAGTGAGTATGATGGGTGAGCTTATATTCCCCATCCTTCAGTGGTGCCTGAAAGTTTGTGAAGCTTTTAGAATTGTCTATATTTCTGCATAAATATGACTTAAAACATCATCAAATTTTCACAAGTCCTAAAAGTAGATAAAGAGAACCCAGTTACACAAATGAGACAAAATATTATACTTGGTCATTTATATATTGAGGAAAATGATCCAATATTACATATTAGTGAGTGGCAAAAGTATGTGAACCTCTGCTTTCAGTATCTGGTGTGACCCGCCTGTGCAGCAATAACTGCAGCTAAACGTTTCCTGTAGCTGTTGATCAGTCCTGCACACCGGCTTGGAGGAATTTTAGCCCATTCCTCCGTACAGAACAGCTTCAGCTCTGGGATGTTGGTGGGTTTCCTCACATTAGCTGCTCACTTCAGGTCCTTCCACAACATTTCCATTGGATTAAGGTCAGGACTTTGGCTTGGCCATTCCAAAACATGATCTTTATTCTCTTTAACCATTCTCTGGTAGAACGACTTGTGTGCTTAGGGTCGTTGTCTTGCTGCATGACCCACCTTCTCTTCTCTAAACATAACGCTTTTCTATTTTGGTCTCATCCGTCCACAAAATCCATCCAGCAGCAATGTTCTTTTTGGAGAGCAGTGGCTTTCTCCTTGCAGCCCTGCCATGCACACCATTGTTGTTCAGTGTTCTTCTGATGGTGGACTCATGAACATTAACATTAGCCAATGTGAGAGAGGCCTTCAGTTGCTTAGAAGTTACCCTGGGGCCCTTTGTGACCTCACCAATTATTACACGCCTTGCTCTTGGAGTGATCTTTGTTGGTCGACCACTCCTGGGGAGGGGAAACAATGGTCCCCCTTGAATGTTCTCCATTTGTACACAATCTGTCTGACTGTGGATTGGTGGAGTCCAAACTCTTTAGAGATGGTTTTGCATCCTTTTCCAGCCTGATGAGCATCAACAACTCTTTTTCTGAGGTCCTCAGAAATCTCCTTTGTTCGTGCCATGATACACTTCCACAAACATGTGTTGTGAAGAGCAGACTGAAGAACAGGGTGCCAACTCACACCTGATTGTCATCCCATTGATTGAAAACACCTGACTCTAATTTCACCTTCAAATTAACTGCTAATCCTACAGGTTCACATACTTTTGCCACTCACTAATATGTAATATTGGATCATTTTCCTCAATAAATAAATTACCAAGTATAATATTTTCAAGCACCACTGTAGGTGTAAAGCTGGTGGAGACAAATCCAAACAGACTGGTCATATTTATGCAGAAATATAGCAGATCTAAAGGGGGGCGGAACGGTGGCTCAGCAAGAAGGTCCTGGGTTCAATCCCAGGGTGGAGCGACCTGGGTCATTTGTGTGTGGAGTCTGCATGTCCTCCCTGTGTCCGCGTGGGCACTCCGGTTTCCTCCCACAGTCCAATGCAAGTTAGGTTAATTGGTTTGAGTGTGGTCTCTGGCGACAGACTGAACGACGCGTTCTCATCGAATGACAGTGGGTGGACCCCGCATCCGGCGGGACAAGCGCCAGGAAAATGATGATGATAGCAGATCTGAAGGGTTGACAAGCTTTGAATCCCTACTGTACACGTATGTAATGGTGGATTTCGAGGTTGTGGCAACCCCAGTTCTGTTAAGTTTCGTTTTCCAGTTTAAAGCCGCATCGTCGGTAGGCGTGTCGGGAGACGGATCACGTGTGTGAGTGGCCAAATCCTGGCTTTCTGTCTCTTTGTGCGTGATGAAGCGGAATACTCAATACATTCATCACGATGGAATTACGGGTTGTTCAATTAATTTGTGATAACCTAGGATCTATGGAATATGGCAACCTGCTGACAGAGGTTTTGACAGAAGCGGAAGCTTTGGATGAAGTCATCAAAAAAAGCGAATTATTGACTGTGATTCAACACAACGAGAGCAAGAAAGTTGTGGTTTGTACCAACATTAAACTCTGCAAACCCAATGAGTGCCACAGCGGGTGTGAAGATGTGCACCTGTGCAAGTATGAGCTTCTGGGAGAATGTACCCGGTAAGTCATACAACCAACAATGGTTAGGCTTAATCCATGTCTTATGTAATAGGGTTGTGCTAAAAAGTCGGTACAGCAATATATCGCGGTATTTCTTTTCGCGATATACTACATCGGTTTCCTGCTCTTAGGAATAATCTATGTATTATGTAATAGGGCTGTGGTAAAAAAAAAAAAGTTGATACCGCAATGTACTGTGATATTAATTTCACATTTTTAAGGAAGTGTAAACACATTGGCGGCTGGATCATGTGTCAGTGTTGTCGCCATATTGGTCCAGGCAACTTCTCATAATTCTCAATAGATTGTATTGGAAAAACATGCCTGATTCTAGTCTAATAAATAATAATATAATAAAACAATAACAGTGACATATTTGCAATTGTACATAGTATATGTAGTATAAACAATAATATAATAGTTGTATCATATGGTATTCATTATTTTATATACTGTATTATACGACTATTTATACTACATAAACTATGTACTATTGTTAATCTGTCTTTAGACTTGTAGATGGAGGGGCGAACTGTGTTCACTGACAGTGGTTTTCTGAAGTGCTCCTGAGCCCATGTGGTAATATCCCTTACAGAATGATGTCGGTTTTTAATGCAGTGCCGCCTGAGGGATCGAAGGTCACGGGCATTCAATGTTGGTTTTCAGCCTTACCGCTGACTTGCAGAGATTTCTCCAGATTCTCTGAATCTTTTGATGATATTATGGACTGTAGATGATGAAAATCCTAAATTCTTTGCAACTGCACATTGAGAAACGTTGTTCTTAAACTGTTGGACTATTTGTGAGAACCTAATCCCATCCTTGCTGGTGAACGACTGATCCTTTCGGGGATGCTCCCTTTATACACAGTCATGACACTCACCTGTTTCCAATCAACCTGTTCACCTGTGGAATGTCCCAAACAGGTGTTTTTTGGGCATTCCTCAACTTTCCCAGTCTTTTGTTGCCCCTGTCCCAACTGTTTTGGAAAGTGTTGCAGGCATCAAATTCAAAATGAGTGAATATTTGCAAAAATCAATAAAGTTTATATGTTTGAACATTAAATATCATGTCTTTGTAGTGTATTCAATTCATTATGTGTTGAAATGGGTTTTCAAATGATCGTATTCTGTTTTTATTTATGTTTTACACAACGTCCCAACTTCACTGGAATTGGGGTTGTACGAAGATGACTCGGATCGTACACCATAACTTGTATTTCAGGTGTTTTTATATTTTCAGTGAACTAGGTGGAATATCTCAATATTTTGCAATACACAATGTATCGTGATATAATCGTATTGTGACCCACGTTTCGTGATGGGTATTGTATCATAAAGTCCTTTCCAATACTCACCCCTATAATGTAACACAGTGCTAATGCACAGCTTTCATTAACTGGTGTATTAGCAGTACTGCATAATTTTAATGCTGCCTGTAGGAGAAGACAATGCTATGCTGTATTAATCACACACAAGGCTCCTCCAGGGTGTAAGACACAGTCCCCTCCACAATTATTGGCACCACTGGTAAGGTAAAATTTACAAGGTAAAGATTACAGGTATGGTCTGAGTAGACACTGGGTCTTGCCACAAGAGGGCATGAACATGCTTCCCCTGCCTTCTTATAAAAAGGCTATAAAAAGTGGTTACTTTTGGGTAGTGTAGGTTTATCAAATTTGAAATATTAAAAACATAAACGAAAGGAACATTGTTTTCTTCCTTCAAGACTGTGATTCTTTTTCTGTCAGCAGGTCTCGCAAGGGTTTACTCGTACTAGTTTTCTGTCATTCAGACGTGAATTAGATGTTCACTCATTGACAGATAAATAACTCACCAAGAGGCGTTGCTGTAATGAAACTTTATATATATGAACGTAATGATGATGTATATAAGTGATTACAATATTCGAGCGAAAGGATACGTTTATTGGGGAAAACTGTACAACTGAAAGGAGGCTCTAGTTAGTGTGGTGCTTCAAAGCAAAGGCAGGATTTAAGCGCTCATCATGAGGCCTTCATATTTGAACCCTACCATTGTTGGATCCCAAACAGAACCCGGAGTTGACGCTAAAGATGATATGGTTCTGGGCCGTCTAGAACCTGTTCACTGTGTGTGTGCCTCCTCATGGAACCACTGCTTTCCAAACCCTCCTAAAAGCCAGATCAGAAAGGCCCAGATGACGGGCAATCCTGCTTCTCTTAGTCCAATGATGTGGTCCCTCTCAAAGTCTATCAACTGGGGAAAATGTCTTCTGGTGCATCAAAGAGGTATGTGTAGCAGTCAGTAATCTCTCACTAAGAGGTACACTACCCAAAAGTAGCCTCTGAGAGCCTTTTTATAGGGCAGCGGGGGAATCACTTTTACACCCTCTTCCGGCAAGGCTCAGTGTCTACTTAGAGCACACATGTAATCATTTACATGTCTGCCTGAGACAGAACTGCATGCTGAGTTTTGCAGCAATCCCACCTTTCTATTTGGGTCACCTTTCTATTTTTGTCAATGAGTGTATTTGAGAGAGTGGAATATTGCTGTACTGTAATGCTCTTCCTGTATCAATAAAGTTCATTAGCCACTCTGATTCTTTGTGTATTCTGTTCCTGAACAGGAGGAGGTGTGACTATGTACATAGTCTGGAGTCCGATCACAACTCCAGAGTCTTACAACAACGCAACCTTCACAGTCTGAGCAAACATCAACTGTGTGTGCTGCTGCTACAGAGCGACAGCACCCTGCTTCCTCCTGTAAGCCATCCACACTCCACCTGTAATATTCACAGGTTACTGCATCACAGAGTTCAACAGGAAATCAGTTACATTTATTGTTTATAGTTGTCTTGCATGCACAGCACATTTAATCTTCGTTCACTGCACTCAAATGCCCTCCACAGTCACCAGATATCAATACTATCATGTCAATATGGACCAAAATCTCTGAGGAATGTTTCCAGCACATTGTTGAATCTATGCTACGAATATTTAAAATTCTGGCAAAAGTAGTTGAGACTTTATATATGGTCCATTGACGAAGCACCAAATCTAATGGTGGCCTAAGACTTTTTGCACAGTACTGTACGTAAATTGACTTGGTTATGTGGAATGTGCTACACCGTACAATGAATATATGAAAACCATTTGTTTATCAAACTGTGGTGCCCCACCTAAGCTACAACACTCAATGAGTCACACTTGCGTGTTTATGTAATAGCATAGCAGGACATCAATTTGCTTGGGAGGATGAGGCAATATATTACATATCAACCCACAACACTAGGTGTTTGGATCAAGCCAGTATGTTTAGGACTGCACTTTTGTAAAACAGTGGTGATCAGATTTGGTATTGTCTCCAGTGTCTCCTGTTTCAGCCAGTATCTTCAATATCTTCAGTGTCCCAAGTGTCTTTAGTCTTTCCAGTTTCCCAGTTTCCATCGGTGTATTTAGGCTCGCAATTTTCCCTTATTGCTAAAAATAATTCATCAAGCCAGTATTTTCAGGACTACACTTTCTAACATGATTGGGTCTACATTGGGTTTTCGTCATGCCCCCAATGTCCACATTTTCATCTGTGTCCCTTGTGTTCCCAGTATTTCCAGTTCCCCTAGTATCCACAGTTCCCCCACTGCTACAGTTTCTTCAGTATCTCCAGTTCCTTCTGTTTTCCCAGTGCCCTCTCCAATTTCCTCAGTTTCATCAGGGTCTCCAGTTTTCCCTGTGTCCCCAGCATCTAAATTTACCCAAGACTACTCAATGTTTTCACCATCTCTAGTGTCTCCATTTTGCCTTGTGTCAACAGTTTCCCCAGTGTCTCCAGTTATGTGTCCTGACTTTCTCAATTTTCCCCATTGTCCACAGTGTCTCCAGTTTCAGCCTCATACCAGTATCTCCAGTATCCTTGGTGTCCCATGTGTCTTTAGTCTTAGGCAGTTCCCCAGTTTCCCTAGTGTCTTCTTTGTCTCTAAAATCCCCAGTGTATTTAGTTTCTCCATTTTCCCTTATTGCTAGAAATGGTGAATCAAGACTATATTTTCAGGGCTACACTCTCTGAAATGATCAGTTCTACACTGGGTATTGAACATTTTCATCTGTGTCCTCTGTGTTCCCAGTATTTCCAGTTGCCCGAGTGTCCACAATTTAATGAGTGTTCCAGTTAGTGTATCCAGTTCCTTCCATGTTTATTGAGTCTTAGTGCCCTCAGTGTCTCTAATTTCCTCAGTTTCTTCAGTGTCTCCAGTTTCAGCCTTGTCTCCAGCGTCGTCAGTGCACCAGTGTCTCTAGTGAATTCAGTTTCCCAAGTGTTTGCAGTTTCTATAGTTGTTTTTTTTTTGTATTTCATATCCCGACTGTCTCCTGTATCCCAGTGCCTCCATTTCCCTATTGTCAACAGTTCACCAGTATCTCCATTGTCTTGAGTGTCTCCAGTTGTCTGTGTCCCAACAATCTAGACCATCTTCACTCTCTGATTTTCCTTCAGTGCCCACTGTTCCCATAGTGTCCACAGTGTGTCCAGTATTCTCAGTGTCCAAAGTGTCTTTAAAGTATTCAGTTTCTCTAGTTCTTTTTTATAGAGTCTCATATTCCTGTTATCTCCTACATTTCCATTTACTCTAGTTGTTAGAAATATGGATCAAACCATTTTTGACCCATATTTCACAGTGTCTCCAGTTTCCCCAGTGTCCCCACTGTCTCCAATGGCTCTATTTTCCCTAGTGTCTTCAGTGCCTTCAGTATCTCCAATGTCTCCATTATTCTCAATGTCCCCAGTGTTTTAGCATTTCCACATTTCACAGTTTCCCCAGTGTTCACTGTTTCATCAGTTTCTCTATTTTGAAGAAGCTGAAATTTCCACAGGTGTCTCTAATATCTCCGTTTTCCCCAGTGTCCGCGGTGCTCTAGTATCTGGAATCTCCCCAGTGCTCCATTTTTTCAATTCCTTTTGTGTTTCCAGAGTTTTAGTCCCCTCAGGGTCTCCAGTTTCCCAAATGTCTCAGTTTTCCCCACTGTCCTGTGGACTTATGTCACTGTTTTTCTCCAGTTTTCAAAGGAACCCCAATGTCTCCAGTATGTCTATGCTCCCCAGTGGTCCCACTACAGACATTGTTTCCAGTTTCCTAAGTGTTTCAGTGTCTTTATTGTAAATGTGTCAGGATGATGTGTGCTGGAGAACAATGTCATCCTACATGTCTCTTTCCTTAACCACTTTCTCTTTCTTCAGTGGAACTGTTGCCACCTGCTGCACCTTTCCTAATAAATACTCCCCTTCCTGTTCACTTCTTTGTCTGGCCTTTTACTTCCCTGGTGATTCTTGACTCCTATGTGTCTGATTCCCTGCCTGGTTTTGTCTCTTGCTCTTTATCTGGTTAGTTTGTTTTTGCCTCTGTTTCTTGTTGTTGTTACACTGTCTTGTAAGTTATGTGTCCCTTCGTCTTGCTTCTCTGCTAGCTTCAAGCATATAAAAATCATTTTTCTTTTTGTCATCCTGTGACCACAGGTGTGTGTCTCATATAACAAGGGCAGTGAAGAATTTGGGAACTGTCCTGAGAAGGAGGCCTGTACTCGGCTACACATCTGTGAGAAGTACCTCAGAGGAACATGTGATGGAAGCACTGACTGTAGCAGATGCCATGATTTTTACGAACCCCATCCAGGAGCTACTCTGCAGAAGAGAGGAGTATCCTGTCAGCTTATTACATCTCTTTTGTCAATTTATCAGAACAATCTGGCTCTGAAAGACCACAGAAATAATCGGAGTAACACTGGTGCCAAATACCGTGAATTCACCAGGTACAGCAACAGGGACAGAGTGCCTCTGTCCTCACAAAGAAATGCAGGTAATGACTAATGTTGGTCATATTTTATTATAAGATTGGAGTATTGAAATTCATTTTTATGCAGTAGTGTTAATATACATTGGTACCTCGGTTCTCGTTGTTAATTTGTTCCAGAACGTTTGTTGAGAACCCGAAAACGACGAGTATCAAGCAAAGTTGGCCAAAAATCATTAACACAATGTTAGGAGTCATGCTGACCCTGGCTTGTGATGCTGGATGTCAGAGATGACTCATATTGCGGAGTGTGCACGCTCAGCGCGATCGCGCATGCTCCGGCCCTTGTTTGGCGCCATGTGCCCAAGTGGCGACACCTGTTGGCCTGTTGCATCTTCGGACTTTCCTGGCCCTCACGCGGCTGTACTCACGCAAGTTTTGTTAGGGAAAGAGGTAGCTGGCGATTTTGTAGATCGCCAGCAATGGGCAGTCAGGAGGTTGCCTGGTAACTGATAGGGCCTAGTCATAGTGCAGGAAAAGCATTTCGCTAGCGCTCTTGGTTGCCAATTTCCTTGGCGGTTTTTAGGCTCGCTAGCTGCGGTGAGGTGCACCGCCTCCTCCCTCTCGCGCCGTCACTCTCCTCCACCGCAATCGGGGGAAGTAGTGCCCCCTTTAAGGTCGCGGTTTGAGAAGACGTTTTGCTGATGTCAATTCAGCTTTGTCTTTTCATTTATCCTTTCTTTTTCTTCAGTGGCTGAGTGGTGTGTTGGGTTAACTCCGTTGTTACCCACGCGTTCGCCTAGGGTTTGATTCTCAGCCACTGAGGTTGCTTTCTTTGTGGTTTTGTTTTTCTTACTTTTGGTGAACTTTGTTTCTTTGAGTTTATTTACATTTTGGTTCACCATTTTCCATCTGGAGCTAACTGCAATTGGGTCCTAAAAACCTTTATATTTTTAATCTCTTGGTTCACCTGCTTTTTATCATGGCGAACCATAACACACAAAGCTTATTTTATAGTACAGTGTTGAAAAATCTCATGTAATTTAGCGAGTAATGGATTGAAAATGAAAAGTAAAAGCAAAACACTTATTCTATTGATGAACTCAGGAAACTAGTATAGCTGCTAAGCTAACTGCAGCCTGTGTTCTGGAGGATTCAGTTCCTGTTTTGTTTTTGGTTGGCTCTTATAAACGAACCTTTTTAGGACCCTTGGAGACTTATTATGAGTATTATTATTAGTAATATTATTATTAGTACTGTAGATGTAAAACTAAAGAAAAACACGATAAACACAGCAGAGATCTGCACTGAGCAAAGACCTATTGTGAATCTGAATCACTGAGTCACTGTGTACTGAATTGTGAATCGAGTTTTGGCTAAAACGAGTCGTATGGCTCGACTCATACAAATGTACCACTGCATATCAGTATAAATATGTTAACTGTATGGATTTTCTATTTATAACTAAGTATATGATCTATATAATCTATATAAGTAGTATAACAACAATCGCAAATGAGTTTTACAAGAATTTGAGTTTAGGTCCAAATGAGCAGCCAAAAGGAACAGTGTCTTTAGTTTTGTGGGTAGCACTGTCGCCTCATAGCAAGAAGTTCCTGGGTTCAAACCCCAGGTGGAGTCTGCATGTCCTCCCCGTGTGGGAGAGGGTTTACTCCGGTTGCCTCCGGTTGCCTAGCGGTTAAGGTACTGGACTATGGATCAAAAGGTCCAGGGTTCAATTTCCCCCTCTGCCAAGTTGCCACTGTTGGGTCCTTGAGCAAGGCCCTTGACTCACAATTGCTTGGATTGTAAGATTGTATCAAATGTAAGTTGCTCTGGATAAGGGCGTCTGCTAAATGCTGTCAATGTAAATGTAAAGACATGCTTTAGGTTAATTGGTGTCTATAAAGTGTTCCTAGTGTGTGAGTGAGTGTATGAGTGTGTAAGCGCCCTGGATAGAGTTGTTACCACCTTGCGCCCTGTGCTGCCAGTTGGCACCAGTTCTTCCACGTCCAGGATTTAGCGGATAAGAAAGTGTATGAAGTGACAAATGAATGATAAGTTCAAAAATCTACTTATATTCTGTGAGCTATTTTTGCCTTTAACATTTGAACCCATGCCAACTAACATTTTGTATATTTTGCTTGTGTTACAGCAGATGTCATTTGCCTGTCATTTGTTAAAGGATACTGCAAATATGGAGGTATGTGTCTTATCATTTTTGCATACAGGTATGTGTTGTACCGTGGTGCTTGAAAGTTTGTGAACCCTTTAGAATTTTCTATATTTCTGCATAAATATCTAATACATCATCAGATTTTCACACAAGTCCTAAAAGTAGATAAAGAGAACCCAGTTAAACAAATGAGACAAAAATATTATACTTGGTCATACTTTCAGACCCCCCTGTGCAGCAATAACTGCAGCTAAACGTTTCCTGTAACTGTTGATCAGTCCTGCACACCGGCTTGGAGGAATTTTAGCCCATTCCTCCGTACAGAACAGCTTCACCTCAGGGATGTTGGTGGGTTTCCTCACATTAGCTGCTCGCTTCGGGTCCTTCCACAACATTTCCATTGGATTAAGGTCAGAACTTTGGCTTGGCCATTCTCAAAAACATGAACTTTATTCTTCTTTAACCATTCTTTGGTGGGAACGGACTTGTGTGCTTAGGGTTCGGTTGATCTTGCTGTTATTGGGACCCACCTTCTCTTGAGATTTCAAGTTCATGGGAGGCAGATGTCCTGACATTTTTCCTTTTAGAAATTTCTTCTGATATCATTCAGAATTCATTGTTCCATCAGTGATGGCAAGTCGTCCCTGGCCCAATGCAGCAAAACAGGCCCCAAAAACCATGATACTACCCCCACATGATTTTCACAGATGGGATAGGTTCCTTATGCTGGAATGCAGTGTTTTTGCCTTTCTCCAAACATAACGCTTTTTATTTTTAAACCAAAAAGTTCTATTTTGGTCTCATCCGTTCCACAAAAACATTCCTCCAGTAGGCCTTCTGGCTCGTCCACAGGTGATCTTAGCATACTGGCAGACGAGCACAATGTTTCTTTTTGGAGGAGAGCAGTGGCTTTCTCCTTGAACCCTGCCATGCACACCATTGTTGTTCAGTGTTCTTCTGATGATTGGACTCATGAAACATTAACATTAGCCAATGTGATAGAGGCCTTCAGCTGCTGTAGAGGGGGTTACCCTGGGTCCTTTGTGTGACCTCGCCAACTATTACAACACGCCTTTACTCTTGGAAGTGAATCTTTGGTTGGTCAGAACCACTCCCTGGGGAGGGGTGAGGTAACAATGGTCTTTGAATTTCCTCCATTTTGTACACAATCGGTCTGACTGTGGGATTGGTGGAGTCCAAACTCTTTTAAGAGATATGGTTTTGTAACCCTTTTCCAGCCTGATGAGGCATCCAACAGCAGCTTCTTTTTTCTGAGGTCCTCAGAAATCTCCTGTTGTTCGTTACCATGGATACCACTTCCACAAACAAGTGTGTGTGTATGAAAGAGACAGACCTCGATAGATCCCTGTTCTTTAAATAAAACCCACCGGCGGGGGCCCACTCACACCTGATTGTCATCAAATCATTGATTGAAAACACACACGTGACACTAATTTCACCTCAAATGAACTGCTAATTCCTAGGGGTGCACATACTATCACTATATCTATCGGGATCTATCGTATCTAATCTATCTATCTAGTCTATCTATCTATCTAGTATATATATTATATATATATATTATATATATATATATAATAGAGTAATATATGTATGGTATATGTATATGAATGGGCTTTCATGCTAAATATCGACGTTAAATAATCAAAAAAGGACAGTAAAAAAAGTAAAAAAATAAAAAAAAAAAAGTAAAAAAAATGCACCTTTCCTTAAGTGTGATTGTGATGCTCAGAGGACGACCAGGGGACGCTTGGAGAAATGTACACCCGCATGAGATAAACTTTACGTATTTTAAACTCAAAATCATGACCAGTAGGTCAAGGTTCCTGGAACAGTATTTTAGAGTCCAAGATCATATAGTCAGAGGATCCAGTAAACACAGCCGAAGGTTAATGCTGAGATGAAAACGATAAACAGAAACAGAGTCAAAAACAATCAAGGCAGACATAAAGCACACTCTGTATATAGGTACACAGTTATATGTACCCACAGATAATGATTTACAGGTGTGCTGCTGAATGTGTAAACATTTGGCAGAGAGAGGACGTGTGCTTCTGGTGCACCCTGGGAGTTGGAGTCTGCCATGAGATCAGGGATAGATGAAGACCTAGGAGGATGAGCAAGGCTCAGAGTGCCAACCTGTTAACAGACCCTGGTGCAGCCATAGAATCCTTTTTTCCCCTGGACATACAGTACTGCGCAAAAGTCTTAGGCATTCTATATTTTTCAGTTTATATTCTGCTTATTCTTTATTTAAGTTTTAGTGGTTACTGCACTTTGTAGTTCTACAATGACAGATTGTAGTCCATCTGTTTCTATACATACTTTGTTCATCCCCTTTACTCTGTTCTCTAATGGTCAGGACCCCACAGGACCACCACAGATCAGGTACTGTTTGGCTGGTGGACCATTGTCAATGTGGTGGTGGTGTGTTAGTGGGAATTGCACTGACATGAGTGGGATCAGAACCAGCAGTGCTGCTGGAGTTTTGGAACACCTGTTTCACTGCTAGACTGAAAATGGCTTAAGCTGATGGTGGACGAAACAGAAATTGCAGGTCACGATGAAATTTCTAGGTTCTAGGCAGTTAAAGCTCGGTCATCAGAGTTTGAATGCAATGCACGTTTTCATACTAATGTACGTGTTCTTGTAGACTGGCTTATAAATCTCGCTGCACCTTAAGAAACTGGTCAATCCTGTTACGTACATTTAAGCATTTATCGTAACACTCTATGAACCTGTGTTTGTCAGGAGGTTATCTTTGGATGGGGCAAAATATGTCAGTCCATCTTCTCAGAAATGAATATCTGCCAAACCTTGAGTCATTCTCACTTGTGTTTTTTTAAAGATAAATGCAGCAGAGTTCACTTTGGCATGCCCTACAAATGGGAGGTGGAGGTGGACCAAGTTTGGGTGGACTTACCTGACAGTGAGGCTATAGAAAGAGACTACTGCAATCCTGCCAAGTCCCACAGGTGAGTGAACCTTACAGGTCTGAGAAAGATGAGATTGAAATTGTATTTGAGTGTAGAATTAGGGAATTGCAATAAAGGACCTTTAAAATCAAGCCACACAATACTTTACTGGTCTGCTAGTCATGAATTCATTTCCGCAGTTATTCAGTACAAACCTAAATTTTCATCTGCATTAGCTTTAGCAGCTATGCTAGTCCCTGAGTTCACCAATAGAGTAAGTGTTTTGCTTTTACTTTTCACTTTCAATCCATTACTCACTAAGTTGCATGGGATTTTTCAACACTTTATTATAAAATAAGCTTTGTGTTAATGACTTTGGCCAACTGTAGGTTAATGTAAGCGTTTTAAACAATTTAACAATTTAAACAATTAGTGTTTTAATTTACTTATCATGACTTACCATATTATCCTTTCCATATCTCCTCTAGGTCTGCTAAATGCTGTAAATGTAAATGTAGGATACACCAAACTTGTTGAACTCTTCAGTTCATGATGCATTTGACTTATGATAGATTTGTTGAACATATCCCCATCATAAATCAGGGAGCTCCTGTACAATACAACTCCATTAATGTGTATTATGCCTTATACAGTGTGATTGAACAATTGAACTGAGTCATTCAATTAACATTATTCCTTATGGGGGAAAAATATAAAATATTCATCAGATTTTCACACAAGTCCTAAAAGTAGATAAAGAGAACCCAGTTAAACAAATGAGACAAAAATATATTTAACACTTGGTCAATTTATTTATTGAGGACAATGATCCAATAGTTACATAATTAGTGAGTGGACAAAAGTATGTGCAAAGTATGTGAGTAATGAAAGGAATTAATATTTTTGTCCTCATTTGTTTAAACTGGGTTCGTCATTTATCTACTTTTAGGACTTGTGTCAAAATCTGATGATGGTTTTTTTAGGTCATATTTAACTAAGGCAAACAAATGGTTAAATAGTTTTAAAAAAAAAAAGAGCCTCCCATTGGATAATTAACTGCGATGGGTGATTATGTTTTAAGCTGGCAACACAAGTTCTTTTAACCCTACTGATTGCAGTGAGTAGCTTCTCATTTGTTAAACAACAACCATGTCAAAGACACAATCCTGGTGGTCGTGAAGGGAAAGATGTTCATCTGGTTCAGGGGAAGGGTCAGATTGTTGAAAGAGTGGTTCAGGAGGAGCAGTGAGACAGACATCATTAGCACACATGGATTGTCCCACCACAGAGTCCATAGAGCTGAACCCCCATTAACAGAATCTTTTGGGGATGGGCTGGAGGAGACTTTTTGTTGGGGAAATATTAATGCAGAGCTCTGGACAGAAATAAGTGTCGTGCCCCATTTGCCATTGCACGAAACTTGTGGAAACGATGCCATAGTCTAAAAGGCTAAAAAGGTGGGTGTGGTGACCCTATTTTTTGGTTCAGTAAAGATCGGTGTCTGTTATTATATGTTGTAGGGGTTGTGGGCCCAAAAAGTCTGAGAGGGGGCCACGAGGAAAATGCTTGTTTGGATATTGTGGAAAGTGGAAAAGGATTTGTACTGCAGCAGGACAATTTCCCAAAACACACCACCTCAAGGTGGGTTTAACAACATCTAACTTGAAGACCTGAATGTGAGCAAGGGCGTGCTGATTGCCATGGGACTGAACCTGAAACTCCACTGAGCATTTATGGGGGCAACTTGAAGACAGAGAAAGTCAAACAAGGGTGGTGCAAACAGTCAAAATTAATTTCTATAGGAGCACGTGGTTTTACAATGGGAGCATTATCTTAAAAGCCATTTTAAAATGTGGTTGTTTAATATATATATATATATATATATATATATATACACACACACAGTGGGGCAAAAAAGTAAAAAAAAAAGTAATTTAGAATCAGCCACTGATTGTGTGTTTGTGCCATAGTTCTCTCTACTTAGAAAGATGAGAGAGGTCTGTAATTTTTCATCATAGGTACACTCAACTCTTTATCGAATATGTTTCTCCTCTATCTATCTATCTATCTATCCTATCTCATCTAATATAGTATATATATATATTATATATATATATATCGGTATATATATGGTAGATATATATATAGTATATATATATATATATATAGGTATATATATAATATATATAAATATATATGTGTGTTATATGAATAACTTGGCTTTCCTTTCCTGATTAGTGCTGGTATTGAACCTGCTGTTTTGACACATATAATGGAAGGAGTTTGAAAAAAACCTGTGAAATAGATTTTTGACAGCAATGCATGTACTGTCGGGGAGGTGAAGGCGTACTTCTCTCCACCCCATCCGTTCAGTGGCTGAAGTGGTTGAGAAACTTTGTTCTCACCACGAACTGGTGGTTGCTGGTTACTGGGAGAGAAATGAGTACAACAACTGATCCAGTATTGGATCAAGTCGATTTGTAAAGTTTCTTTAAACAGTTTTGTAGTTTGATTTTTTGGTTGTTGTATTTTCTTTTATATTTACCAAAATGTGACGTTGGATTGTTACGGATTGGTTGCAAGCAAATTAGAAACTCAGTCAAGTAATAAAAAACAACATGTTAATAGGCACAAAAACAAGAACAGGCTCAAACTAACAAAGCTCCTCAGAAACCTGGATCATCTGCATATAATCCACTGGATTCATAACATGAACTAAACTAACAGTATTTTAGTGTGCATAACATTAGATGGATGTTGAAACTTCTACCAAGATAGCCAGGGGGAAAATGGCTGGCTGATTTGCAGTGTTTATAGGGGAAAGTTGTATGTTCCGTCTATGTTCTTGGTATTATCCCCTACTTTGTCCTGTGTGGGGGAGTCGGCAGGGATCTGGATGCTCCGATAAAGTAAATAAAGCCACACCCTGGCGTCCATAGATAGTTCATATGAATAATATAATATCTGAAATCCTGTGCCCATTTCTGCGTGACGGGTTTTTGGGAAAAAAAGTCAAAAGTAAATATAAGCATTTTTCCATATAGTCCCAACTTTTTCTGATTCCGTAGGAACAAAAAGCTGTGGGATGCCAGGTTTAATTGATTTGTAAAAAAAATAAAAACTTATTATTTAAAACACGAAGACATTTTTCATAACCTCTTTTATCCATCTTTACGGAAGTCTGACAATATGTCTTGAAGCTGACCCCGCACTCCTGATGTTGTGTGTTTTGAAATCTCAGAAAGAAATGAACAGCTTGTCGTCCCATTACCAGTGAGCAGCTGGGAACGAAAATACACATACCTCAATTTTGAAAGGATGACCACCAGTGCTTGTGTGGTTACAGGTTTTACTGCGGGCAGGGATGCACTGCTACGAGCTGAATTTCCAGAGGTACGTTCAAAGGCCCCAGTTCTGAGCCTTCTTGTAATCTTTAAAAATTAATATAATTAAACCGATTTTCTAGATTTTTCCTAAATTTGCCCCTGTTTTAATGTATTCTTGATCTAAAAAACATTTTAACTGATTTAAATGTTGGCGAAGCAGCGAAAAGCAAAGAGAGCCAGCAAGCTTCTTTTGACTCGGTTTGACTTGTTTTTGACTTTTGTTCTGCAAAGTTTTACAGGAATATCAGACAAAAACAAGGCAGACAAAGTGGTTCTTTATTTGATCATTAACTCTTTTTTAGAAATCAATCTCTTCATCATGTGTACACAACACCACTAGCACACCTTCAACCATCGGACCACGTGAATTCCACGGCTTAATAGGGTTAAAAGGGCTACAGAAAAACATTTTCAGTCATTAGATGTAAATCATTGTGACCTATGATATGTTTTATGGATGTTATTCTATCACCTTTTCTAGAAAAAAATAAACTATTAACAATAAAGATTTGGATATTCGGGGGGCAGGCAGTGAAAACACATTCCGGTTGTTGCTTGTCAGAAAAAGCTAATGGTGTTGAACCCTGCGAAGTGACAAAACTGGAGAGAAGTCTCTTGTCTGGAATCAATAGGTAGAAAAAAAAACAGCTTAAATAGAGGCAGTGGTGGTTGTGACAATCGGTTTCCAAAAAAAAAAAGGCAATCGGAGAGCGTCCACATGGAGTAAACAACATGAGGGACGGATAATAGCAAACTAAAGTTTTTATACAAAGCGGCTACATTACCATGGTTAACAATTGTGAAGTGAAGAAGCTTGTGTGTGCTTTAAATAGTCTAAAAAGTATGGGTAGTTGTGTGTGTTGTAGAATATGAAGCATGAGGAATGATATTATTAGTAACACAGAAGAGAGGAGAGAGGTCAGACGACGACCAGTTGTTTTTGCTTCTTCCTCTAAAATACTGTCCAGGACGTCCAGCGAACAAGGTAAAGGTGTGTGTGCGTGGTGTATATACAGTGGTGCTAACAAGTATTTAGTCAGGCCACTGATGTGCAAGTTCTTCCCTACTTAGCAAGACGAGGAGAGGGTCTGTATGTTTATTTTTCATCATAGCTATACACTTCAACTATGAGGACAAAATGAGAAAAAAAATCCAGGAAATCACATTGTAGGATTTTTAAAGAATTTAATTGTAAATCAATGGTGGGAAAATTAAGTAATTTGGGTCAATAAACAAAAGTTCAAACTCATACTTTTGTAACATAACCTTTGTTGGCAAAAATGACAGAGGTTTAAACGTTTTCCTGTAAGTCTCTCACCAGGTTGGCACACACTGTAGCTGGTATTTTGGGCCCATTCCTCCCATGCAGATCTTCTCTCTAGAGCAGTGATTTGTTTTGGGGTCAACAGCAGACCTTTCAGCTCCCTCCACAAATGTTTCTATGGGGTTTGAGGTCTTGGAGACTTGGCTAGGCCACTCCAGGGACCTTGAAATGCTTTTTTACGGAGCCACTCCTTCGTTTGCACGATGCGTGTGTCACTTGGGAAATCATTGTCAATGCTGGAAGGTCCCCAGCCACGTTCCTTTTCATGCTCTCACTGATGGAAGGAGGATTGTTTGGGGATCATTGTCTGCTGGAAAAAGCCCCAAAGCCACGTTCCATCTTCCAATGGCTCTCACTGATGGGAAGGAGGTGGGTTTTTTTGGCTTTTAAAAAATCTCACCATTAACACGGGCCCCGTTCATTCTTCCCTTAAACACGGATTAGTCGTCCTGTCCCCTCTGCCAGGTAAAACAGCCCCAAAGCATTGTGGTTTCCAACCCCATGCTTCACAGTAGTAGGGTAATGGTGTTCTTGGGATGCAACTCAGGCATTCTTGCTTGCCTCCAAACACGACGAGTTGAGTTTGTTTTTAAGTTTGTACCTAAAAGTTTCTATTTTGGTTTTCATCTGACCACACATGATAGTCTCCCAATCCTCTTCTGGATCATCCATAGTGGCTATCCATATTTTCCCTTTTAGAATTCTCTTGATATCATTTCAGTGAATAAAAATAAATTACAATTGGGGTCATAGTGCTTTTATGCTCCTGTAATGTACCAGTGGGTGGTGCTTAAAAGTTTGTGACCCTTTAGAAGGTGTGGGGGAAAAGTTTCTATATTTCTGCATAAATATGAGCTGTAAAAAACGGATCATCAGGATTTTTCACACAGAAGTCCTAAAAAAAATATATAAAAAGGGAAACCCAGTTTGTTTTTGTTTTTTTAAGGTTTCGTTTATTTAATTTAAAACAAAATGGACACACCCACAAAAAAATATATACTTTGGTCATTTATTTAGTGAGGAAAATGATTCAATTGTTACATATTAGGGTGAGTGTGGCAAAAGTATGTGAACCTCTAGGATTAGCAGTGGTAATTTGAAGGTGAAAAAATTAGAGTCAGGTGGTTTTCAACTCAATGGTGATGGCAATTCAGGTGTTGAGTGGGCACCTTTTTCATTCATTAAGAAAACAGGGGATCCTATCAAAGGTCTGCTCTGCACAAGGTTTGTGGAAAAAGTGGTATCATGGCCAACAAACAAAAAGGAAGATTTCTGAGGGAGCTTCAAAAGAAAAAAAAAAGAGTTTGTTGATACTAAGTTATCATGCTTAGGAAAACGTAGAAAAGGTTACAAAAAACCATCTCTAAAGACTAATTTGGACTCCACCAATCCACAAGTCAGACGACAGATTGTGTACAAATGGAGGAAAATGTGAAGACCATTGTTACCCTCCCCAGGGAGTGTGGTTGAAGACCAACAAAGATCACTCCCAGAAGCCAAGGCGGGATTTGGCGTGTGTGAATAGTGTATAGTTTGGACGAGGCCACAAAGGGGACCCCAGGGTAACTTCTAAGCAACTGACTGAGGGCCCTTCTCCCATTGAGGCTAAATGGTTAATGTTCAGTGAGTCCACCATCCAGAAGAGCACTGAACAACAATGGTGTGCATGGCGGGTTGAAAGGAGTAAAGCCCACTGCTCTCCAAAAAGAAACATTGCTGCCTTCGTGCTGCAGGTTTGCTAAAGATCACGTGGACGAGCCAGAAGGCTGTTGGAAGAATGGTTTGTGGTACGGATTGAGACCAAACTACTAGAACTTTTGGTTTTTTAAAAAATAAAAGCGTTTATGTTTGGGAGAAAGGAAAAGGAAAACACTGCATTCCAGCATAAGAAACCTTATCCCATCTGTGAACAGGGTGGTGGTAGTATCATGGTTTTTGGTCCTGTTTTGCTGGCATTTCTGGGGCAGGAACCGGCTTGCCATCATTGATGGAACAATGAATTCTGATGATATCAAAAAAAAAAAAAAAGACAAAAAGGAAACTGAATTCTAAAGGAAAAATGTCAGGACATCTGTCCATGAAACTGAATCTCCAGAAGAAGGGTGGGTCATGCAGCAGGACAACGACCCTAAGCACACAAGTCGTTCTAACCAAAGAAATGGTTTACAGAAGAATAAAGTTCATGGTTTGGAATGGGCCAGTCAAAGTTCTGACCTTAATCCAATGGAAAATGCTGTAGAAGGACCTGGAAAGTGATCAGCTAATGTGAGGGGGGAAACCCCCCAACATCCCAGAGGCTGAAGCTGTTCTGTACAGAGGAATGGGCTAAAATTCCTCCAAGCCGTGTGGCAGGACTGATCAACAGTTACAGGAAGGAACGTTTATTTTACAGTTATTTGCTGCACAGGGGGTCCACCCAGATACTGAAAGCAAAGGGGTCACATACTTTTTACACTCACTAATATGTAATATTGGATCATTTTCCTCAATAAATAAATGCCAAATTATAATATTTTTGTCTCATTTGTTTAACTGGGTTCTCTTTATCTACTTTTAGGACTTGTGTGAAAATCTGATGATGTTTTAGGTCATATTTATGCAGAAATATAGAAAATCACAAACATTCAAGAACCACTGTAGTTTGAACCCATCTCTGTTGACCTCCTGAATTGACATCACGTCTTTGCTATGTAATTGCTGACAGCATTTATGTCTTACTATCTGTTGCTTTTTACGCTGAGGTTTACTGAGTGTGTTTTTGTGCTGGTACTTTGGCTGGCTTAAGCGTGTCTTGGTAGCTGTCTCCTGAAATTTGTCATAATCTTTACATTCTCCACAGTGATTAGTTCGCAGATGGTGAAAGAACTTAAAAAGGCAAGCGATTTCCGACGTACTGTATAGTTTGCAGATCCTCGTCTTTTGAGCAACACACCCTAGTACCTAGTATACATGCATTATGCGTACATTTAATGCCATTCTTGTTTAACATGTTGTAAGTAGATAATCTAATCTTTTTTCCCCTTTCCAGTAGAAAGGGTGCACGCTCAACCTCTCATAAAGGTACTCCATGGTTTTGGGATCAAAGTGCAATTCCAGACACCGGATTTCAGGTTTTTGTTGTTTTGTTAATAATTTAACAAGGTTTAATGCATTTTGTCATCACATATTCGTTAGCGACTTCATCTCCTGGACATTATTCAATTTCAGAGGGTCCTGATCGAACCGTCCCACAAGGATTACATCAGGGTGCAGGAACACTTCAAGAAAACCATGAGCGACTTTACTATCCTGAGCATTCAGCGAGTCCAGAACAAGGACCTGTGGGAGGACTTTCAGACGTGAGTACCAAAAGAGTACAGCATTTCAGCCTATGATTATACTTCGATTAAACAAACTTGAATGTAACATGTTTGAATGAATGAACCATGAACACTAAACCAGACTAGACTAACAAAAAGCATTAGTGGAGTGTTCTCAAACTTTTGTACATCAGTCATGTTGCTTGTTATAACTCTTAAAAATCAAAATCATTTTCTATTTGTTTTTCAACACTGAATCTAACAACACACATATATTTAACTAATCATAATGAGTATTGGTCAGTCTCAGGCAACTTAATTCTTTTTACATGGTTTCTCCTGTTATAGTTACTCAGTCCTGTTACTCTTTATATGAGTTTATATTTATATGATCAGGACTTTTCAGCACAAAATCAGCAAATACATAAAATGTAGCCACATGGCATCCATACTAATAGCATTAGGGCACTGAGCACATTCTAATGATTCACCATAACTCTTTACAATTTTGACAATAACCTAGTAACATCTGAAAATACTTTAGGTAACAGTATAGTAAAGTTGAGGTTGACCTTATCAGTCATAATTACAGTATCATCAAATATACAGGAAAAACAAGAGAGAACTTGCTTTTTTTCTTTCCATGATCTTCAAAAGATCCAGATGATACAACTTCTAGTTGATCATGTGACCTGTGGTATGATCCCTAATTTTTTGAAGTGGGAATATTTTCGGGTAAAACGTGAAAAAAGTAATTTGTAAAGCGTTGGAATTGCAGTAAAACGATTCTTTTAGTGATTGTGTAACACGACATTTGTATTTTCTCTATTTCTATTTCTCTCTAATTTTCAGAAGTGGGAATATTTTCGGGTAACAGGAATTAGCGAAAACATGGGACATGACTAAACTATGCATTTTAAAGTAAAATATTATGGAGTTCTTATGAAACAATATTTAAGGCATACATGAGATATGGAGTGACACAACAATGCAAAAACATAAGACTTTAAATATTATATATCATTGTAAAGTGTAACGCTAGAGACCAGGGACCAGCTAACAAATACTATTTTTCAGTGTTTAGGAAGTTTGTATTAAAGTTTTAAATTATGTTCCTTAAATTTGCCAGTGATCAGGAAAAAGCGGAGTTAAAACGTGAAAAAGTAATTTGTCGCCACCTATTGGTAAAGTGTTGGACTTGCACTAAAACGATTCTTTTAGTGATTGTGTAACAAGACATTTCAAGACATTTCTGTTTCTCTCTATTTTCTATGGACAATGGACGCTGATAAGCTGTAATGTAGCAAAAAATGGTAAATCATATCAATTTGTGTTCTTAGGAAAAGAGATCGCATGAGGAAAGCAAACAAGGACAAGAAATATGGCGATGGGGAGCGATTATTATTCCATGGTACCAAATCAAACCACGTCGATGCTATATGCCTTCAGAACATCGACATGAGGGTTTCTGGAGACAATGGAACTCTATACGGACAAGGTTAGAAAGGCTCTATGGCGTTTCAATTAATTTAGCAACCTGATTGTTAGGCTTATTGTTTTAATCCTGGTTTCTTCACAGGAAGCTACTTTGCAAAGGACGCGCTGTATTCCCATGAGTTTACAGATAAGTCTGGTACGAACTCCATGTTTGTCTGCAGAGTGCTGGTTGGCCAGTACACTAAAGGAGAGTACCATTACCGCCGACCTCCAGCCAGAGACACAGCAGGAAATCTTTATGCCAGCTGCGTAAATGATGTGCGCAATCCCAGCATCTACGTGGTGTTTGACAGGTCCCAGATTTACCCTGAATTCCTGATTACGTATGAAAAGACACCTGAATTCCTGATTACGTTAAACACCTCTCTGCCTCAGTGTGAAACTCAGAAAATGATCTTACGTACAACTGCAGAGCTCCTCCGCCCAATGCCAACTCAAGCTTTAACGCCAGTGAAACCAGCACAGGGTTTAACCCCAACAACTCAAACTTATGGTTTATCCACAATAAAGTCTGCTCAGGCTTTAACCCCATCACAGGCAGCACAGGGTTTAACCCCAACAACTCCAATTATGGTTTTTATCCACAATAAATCTGCTCAGGCTTTAACCCCATCACAGGCAGCAACAGGGTTTTAACCCCACATCTCCTACTTATGGTTTTATCCACAGCAAAGTCTGCTCATGCTTTAAACCCCAGCACAGTCCAGCACGTTTTAACCCAACAACTCCAACTTATGGTTTATCCACAATAAGTCTGCTCAGCTTTAACCACAGACAGGCAGCACGGGGTTTAAACCCCCAACAACTCCAACTTATGGTTTATCTGCAATAAAGTCTGCTCAGGCTTTAACCCCAGCACAGTCAGCACATGGTTTAACCCCAACAACTCCTACTTATGGTTTATCCACAGCAACGTCTGCTCAGGCTTTTACCCCATCACAGTCAGCACAGGGTTTAACCAACAACTCCAACTTATGGTTTATCCACAGTAAAGTCGCTCAGGCTTTTAACCCCAGCACAAGGCAGCACATGGTTTTTAACCCCAACAACTCCAACTTATGGTTTATCCACAATAAAGTCTCTCAGGCTTTAACCCCAGCACAGGGTTAACCCACATCTCCCTACTTTATGGTTTATCTCCACAGCAAGGTCTGCAGCATGGTTTAACCCCAGCACGTCAGCACAGGGTTAACCCCAACAACTCCAACTTAATGGTTTATCCCATAAAGTCTGCTCAGGCTTTACCCCCAGCCACAGTCCACACAGGTTTAACCCCAACAACTCCACCTTATGGTTTATCCACAATAAAGTCTGCTCGCTTTACCCCAGCACAGGCAGCACAGGGTTAAACCCCAACACTCCTACTGATGGTTTATCCACATCGAAGTCTGCTCAGGCTTTAACCCCAGCACAGTCAGCACAGGGTTTAACCCCAACATCTCCTACTATGGTTTATCCACAGCAAAGTCTGCTCAGGTTTACCCCAGCACAGTCCGCAACGGTTTTACCCACAACTCCAACTTATGGTTTATCCACAGAAAGTCTCTCAGGCTTTACCCCGCAACAGTCAGCACAGGGTTTAACCCAACAACCCCAACTTATGGTTTTATCCACAGTAAAGTCTGCTCATCTCTAACCCCAGCACAGTCAGCACAGGGGTTTAACCCCACAACTCCAACTGTATGTTTATCCACAATAAAGTCTGCTCAGTCTTTAACCCCACACAGGCAAGCACTTTGGTTTAACCCAACAACTCCAACTATGGTTTATCTGCAATAAATTCTGCTCAGGCTATAAACCCCATCACAGGCAGCACAGGGGTTTAACCCCAACAACTCCAACTTATGGTTTATCCACACTAAAGTCTTCTCAGGCTTAACCCAGCACAGGTTTAAACCCCACATCTCCTACTTATGTTATCCAGCCAAAGTCTGCTCGGGTTTAACCCCAGCACAGTCAGCACAGGGTTTAACCCCACAACTCCAACTTATGGTTTTCCACGAGTAAAGTCTGTCTCAGGCTTTAACCCCAGCACAGTCAGCACAGGGTCTTAACCCCACCAACTCCAACTTTATGGTTTATCCACAATAAAGTCTGCTCAGGCTTTAACCCCATCACAGGGTTTAAACCCCAACACTCCACTTATGGTTTATCACAATAAATCTGCCTCAGGCTTTTAACCCCAGCACAGGCCAGCACAGGGTTTTAACCCCCAACATCTCCTACTTATGGTTTATCCACTCAAGTCTGCTCAGGCCTTTAACCCCCAGCACAGTCAGCACAGGGTTTACCCCAACAACTCCAACTTATTGTTTATCCCAGTAAAGTCTGCTCCAGGCTTTAAACCCCAGCCACAGTCAGCACAGGTTTAAACCCCAACACTCAACTTATGGTTATCCACAGTAAAGTCTGCTCCAGGCTCTAAAAAAAACACCACCCACCGAGCCCCGCTTCCCCACCCGGCGACCCGCCGCAAGGTCTGCGACCGCGCCAGCCTGCGCATTCGAATCGCCCCCAATCTCCCTCACGGCCCGCCGAGCGGGGGCCCCGTGCGATCCGAGCACTAGAGTAGCCGGACCACAGCGGATCTCGGCCTCACGCACGGCCTGCGGCGCAGCCTTGCCTCCGCCGGCAGACCCGCAGCGAGGAGGATGGGTGGCCACACGCACTTGATCGCCCGGTGGGCAGGAAGTGACGCATGCACAAACCCGCGGGGCCTCCTGCCCAAACGGCGAATGGGCGTCTCGGTCGGGCTAGGGACCGAGGCACCCCGGGCCTGGACAGAGGGGCTTGGCCGCAACCACCACTGGGTCGGGCGTAACGCGGCCCGTCGCGATACCAGTGCGGGCGTTCGTCAAATACAAGCCCGAAATGCCCCCACTAGCGGGGCAACGCGGGTCACCACTCCCCCCGCTTCCACGCTTGCATGAGGCGACAACGGAAAACCTGGACGGACGGCACGGAGCAGAAGCGCCCCCAGCACCTCCGGGCCCGACCTGAACTCCTAGGCCTAATCGAAGGCCTAGAGACCTGCCTGGCGAGGCTCGACGCTCATAGCCAAGGGAGCACAGCCCACGAGGGGCACGTCCCGCACACCTAGCGGGAACCGAGGCAGGGGCGGCCAACAGTGCGCTGCCAGCTTAGTGGGGGCGTCAAGCCCACTCGGGCGGGAGGAGAGAGCGGACAGCCAGCTGGGCCGACCGGCCCGACCTCACAGGGCCTGCCTCCGTCGAGCCGTTTGACAACGCGCCCCCAACAGGGGCCAACAGGTCCGGAGGCATCCGTACGGAGGGCACGCGAAACGACGCCGACCGACGGCATACACCATAGCCGGTCAAAACCCGTTAGCCCGTCCAGGCCGCGCGCGCCGAGCAGAGGGCCACTTCCCCGGCAGGGCCCGTCCCCTCCCGATCAGCACAGGGTTTAACCCACCACCTCCAACTTATGGTTTAATCCACAGTAAAGTCTTGCTCAGGCTTTAAACCCAGCACAGTCAGCAACAGGGTTTAACCCCACAACTCCAACTTATGGTTTATCCACAGTAAGTCTTGCTCAGGGGTTTAAACCCATCACGTCCCACGGGTTTACCCCAACAACTCCAACTTATGGTTTATCCACAATACAGTCTTCTCAGGGTTTAACCCCAACAACACAACGAGGTTTATCCACAAATACAGTCTGCTCAGGGTTTTTAACCCCAACAAACTCCAACTTATGGTTTTATCCACGCAAAGTCCTTCTCATGCTTTAAACCCCCAGCACAGTCAGCTCAGGGTTTACCCAGACACAGTTAGCACAGGGTTTTAATTTGTTCGGGTGATGGTGGTATTGTAGGTTTGGGAAGAAGGGGTTTGGGGTTGCGCGGGAAAGGATAGGAGACTGGCCGGTCGGCCCCCCCACTCCCCCCTTCTGTTTAACCCAAACAAAGTCAGCTCAGAGTGTAGCCCAGAACTTCTACCAGATAACCCCAATAAAGTCATCTTACGGGTCAACCTCCAACATGGTCCAGCTCAAGGTCCTAACCCCAATACAATCATCTTTATGCCTCTGCTTCTGTAACTTCTCCAGACAAACCACAAGCCCATAGCCTGTTACTCACCAAAGAGAGCTCAGCTTCGGTTTGTACAAATTAGTTCATCCGTAGCTTCGAACCCTCTTGCACCCTCAGAGTTCCCCTCCGGGTTCATCTCAGATCCTCAGTTTTCCTGTACTTGAATTCTCCCTCCTTCCAGCTCCGCACACAAAATCCACAAACTCTCCAAGCATCATTGCTGAAAACTGTAAACGTCCCTGGAGGCAAAAGAGGAGAAAGACTGTGTCTTGCTGTGAATGTTGAGACCGCTTGGTCTGCAGCAGAGTTTAGGTAGGTGTTACCTGTCAGACTGAATCCTGTTTTCTTTTAAATCTCATAGTTAATTAGGGACGTTTGCACCATTTAAATGCGGGGAGTGATGGTACAAGGATGCACTGCGGGAAGAACACTAGCCAGTGTAGAGAACTCTGGGTCAACGCATTCATGTATACATCATTGAACGGTTAATTTGCCTCTCTAAATCATCACTGTAATGCTGGTCGCCTTCTGAAAAAAGTGGTTTCTTGGCTGCTACCCTTCCAAAAAGACCATTCCTGATCAATCTTCTTCAGACTATGGAAGGATCAACTTTCGATGAAGCTCCCAGTTGCTGCTATTGCACAAATGTAAGGGGAGGTCGCACTAAACACTTGCCAATGGAGCCTATTGAAGCAGATTTTTCAGATTTTTAATACTGCATAAAAATTTCCTGTATTTTCCGGTTGTATTCTAACACAGAGACTGTGAAATAATTGTACATGGTCATTATACAATTACTAAAACCGTGATATATCTAATCTAATGGTGGCCTAAGACTTTTGCACAGTACTGTCAATATAACGTAATGTAATATAATAATAGTATAGACCTGTATAGTGTAGTACATCATGTATCAATATACTATGTAACAGTTGATCTTATACAAACTCACATCTAGAAAAATGTTCATTTTTAACAAATTTTAATATTAAAAATGTACCGGTGCATAAGTCACCAAGTTGTACTTAAAAGTATTTGATCACACCTAAAAATGGTGGGTGGATTTATTTTTTTGTTATTATTGCTCTTAATGACATTTGACATTCTTTTAAATGTTCTTTTTAATTTTCTTTTTATCCATTAAAAGTAATCTTTTATTGTGTCTTGTAAAGAATTGCATCTGTTATCTTACATCTTACAACTACATCTTGTGAAGATGATTAATATATTAATTAATAAAGAAATAGATAAAGATGATTGTTAATTTTATTGTTCTTGCACAAGCCAGTGATGAAAATAGATCAGTGCTCACATTTAATGGATTACGAAGGTTAGTTGTTATTCATTTTCTGTGTTTGACTTGAATGTCCATACATAACATGTAAGAGAAATATTCCTCTAATTCTGTTAGTTGGTGTATCATGTGTGGCATGTACAGTGTGTGTTAGTTATGTGACATAAGGCTGAAATCTGTCCCAACACTTTTCCTTATGTCTAACTAAATGATGTGATTTAAACCAGGTGATGTCAGCAAGTGAGTATAATCATGATTTGGTACAAAAGCAGCATCCACACAAGGCTGAGTCTTTCAGGATCTCCAGTTTATGAACACATGTGTAAGAACATTATTAAAATGTTTAAAAACAATGTTCCTCTAAGAAAGATGGGAAGGGATTTAAATATTTCTTCCTCTACAGTGCATAATATCATTAAACAATTCAAGAAACCTGGAGGAATTTCAGTGCATAAAGGGTAAAGGCACAAGCCTAAACAGAAGAGGGGTGATCTCTGATCCCTCAGACAGCACTGCATCAAGAACCGTCATTCATCAATAGCTGATAGAACCACATGGACAAGAGATTACTTTATCAAACCTTTATCAAGCTCTACAATACAGACTTGTGGAAGTGTATCATGGCACAAACAAAGGAGAGTTCCTGAGGAGCTCAGAAAAAGATTTGTTGATATGCTCATGGCTGAAAAGTTACAAAACGCATCTCTGAAAGTTTTTTGGACTCCACCAATTCCACAGTCAGACAGATTGTGTAACAATGGAGAAATTCAAGCCACTGTTACCCTCCCCAGGATGGCTCGACCAACAAAGATCACTCCATAGACAAGGTGTGTACAAGCGTGAGGCACAAAGGACCCCAGGGTAACTTCTAAGCAACTGAAGTCCCCTCTCTCACATTGGTCTAAGTCCAATGTTCATGAGTCCAACCATCAAAAACACTGACAACAATGTTGCATGGCAGGTTTGCAAGGAGAAAGACACTGCTCTCCCCAGAAGAACATGGCTGCTCATCTGCAGTTTGCTAAAGACATGTGGACGAGCCAGAAGGCTATTGGAAGACGTGTTGGTGGACATATAGCACCAAAATAGAACTTTTGGTTTCAGAAAAGTGTTATGTTGGAGAAAGGAAAACACTGCATTCCTCAATAAGACCTTATCCATCTGTGAAACATGGTGGGGTGGTAGTAATCATGTTTGGGCCCTGTTTTTGCGCTCTGGGCCAGACGGCTTGCCATCATGAAATTCTGATGATATCGAGAATTGTAAAGGAAAATGCCAGGACATCTGTCCATGAACTGATCCTCAGAGAAGGTGGGTCATGCATCAGCAACGACCCTAAGCACACAAGCCTTCCTACCAAAGAAGGTTACAGAAGAATAAATTTCATGTTTTGGATGGCCAAGTCAAAGTCTGAACCTTAATCCAATCGAAATGTTATGGAAGGACCTAAGCGAGCAGCTAATTTGAGGAAACCCACAACATCCAAAGCTTGAAGCTGGTCTGTCCGGAGGATTGGCTAAAATTCCTCCAAGCCGGTTTTGCAGGACTGATCAACAGTTTTACCGAAACTTTAGCTGCAGTTATGCTGCACAGGGGGGTCCACAGCAAGATACTGAAAGCAAAGTTCACTACTTTTTGCCACTCACTAATTGTAATATGGGATCATTTTCCTCAATAATAAATGACCAAGTATAATATTTTTGCTCATTTGTTTAACTGGGTTCTCTTTAATCTACTTTAGGACTTGTGTGAAAATTATGAATGTTTTGGTCATATTTATGCAGAAATATAAAAAAAATTCTAAGGGCTTCACAAACCTTTTCTTAATATATCCAAGCTGCATGTCCTCATATATCCATGACAACGTATCTCCATATCTCCATACTATGTATCTCCACATATCGTGTACGCCTGTTCATATCTCCCATTGCAGGTGTTTTTCTAGACTACTAGGCCACAGAATTTAAGAGGGGCACTGATGTCCCCTCTTCTCGCCAATCGTCCAGTGGCACAACTGTGCACAAAAAAATAATCCTGTTAATCCTAAAATAGATGAGGTGGAATTAACTCTAAAGTGGGTGTTCCACTGCCCTGGATGATAAGTGAAGACAATCAAGATGCCTTTGCTGGTTTCATTGATGCCTTTCATTTAGTGCTTTTGGTGGGTATACGGTTATAAGTTGCCAAATAGCTATGAACTATCATTATCTTGTCTGCAGTGTTGATGTCTTTGTGGATTGTGAAAAACGCAACTAGAAAAACTGTCTCCGACTGAAAGCGTTAGCCGCTCAAGCTGTTGTAAAGATCCTGGGGCATTATGGGAAATGTAGTGCCTGTAGCTCAGTAATCCAGGATAAAATGTACTTTTTTGCTGGGGCACGTGCTCCAGTAAAGTGGGTCTCCCTGTCTTCATATCTCCATATCTTGAAATAGACCTTCATATCTTAATGACTTTATACCCTGTTGAGTCCATCTAGTCTCCATGATCTTCCTATCCCCGTATCTCCATGGCTTCCGCTCTGCAGATTGGTGATCCCTAGCGCTCCTGCTGCGGCTGCTCCGATGAAATATTAACAACCTGGCTCACGTGATGGTGGCTTTCTTCATTTCACCGCTGGGCCAATAAGAGCTAAGCGTGATGGTGAGGATGCGACGCGCTCCCGGCATGCACTGGGAAACAGTACAGTGAGGAAGCCGAAGTGTTGTGGCTGCAGCGCAGGGAATCTCCCTCTTCTGCGAATACAAGAACGGAACCCAAACACAGACTTTGAGGTAAAGGGGGAAAACCCGCTTTATTAATGATGATGTGTCTCGTGTGCTTAATCGGGCTGCCTGGTGCTGCCTGTATTGGCGTGTTTTCTAATCACCTAAGCAGTTAATAGAAAGGAAGGGATGCGGTGAGCATGCCAACCGCTCCCAGTTCCACAGGATGGCCGTTTGCACGGGAGAGAGAGACGCTGATCAATATAGATAGCAAATGTCCGTGGAATAACTCGGGGTTTTATTATCACGCACCGTTATTTGGGGCATGATAAAAAGCCACCAGGTCCTGCTGTAAGCTGCAAACAGTCAGTGGTGGGATTTCCTCAGCTTCTTATCCTCCAGTTTCCTCCTCACATTCACATGCGGTGTTTTATTCCTCTGTCTTTTATTTATACTGCGGATTTAGTTGCGCATTTTACGCACCGGGTTCTTTTCGGTCATCCAAAATGAATCGGAATTAAAGGGGGCTATAAAGGTCTTGCTGAAGACCACAACAGAGACAATGATGGGACAAAATCCCATTACTATTACTATTTGTTGCTTCGTGTTTCGTTTTGCCTTTTTTCCCCCCTCAATATACAGGGGTGCCAAACACCCCCAAAACGCGTCAAGCACCATGAATTTAGAGATAAATCAGCAAATTGTAAGACGCCTGTCTGTCGCTGAAAGTGACAGGCTTGCAGTCAAGAAGTCAAGCTTTAATTGAAGTGTAAATTAGTAATTTGAGGAACGTAAGATATTTCGCTGGAGGTTTCATGGTGCAGGATAAGTGCCCCGTCAATTTCGGATGCGCTTCCAGATGTACAGAGAGCCAGTGGGGGATTTCCTCACCCTCCCCATCTGATCCTATCCAAGTGCAGGCTTTTTCTTCACAAACAGACGCAATGCATTACTGTTCATGAGCCATTCATGTATTCTGCAGAGGTTGTTTACTATTATCCAGCGCATTTTGCGCACCGGCTCATTTACATCTATTTGTCTTTGTAAAGCCTGTCTACTAAGGGACTGAATTATGAGACACATAAGTCTGTATAAAGCAACAGGGTACAGTCAGCTACTGGAAAGGGCAGTGAGGGCCTGGGTTCAATCCTGGCTGGGGCTTTGAATGGATGGTGCACTCCTAGTGTTGGTCGCAGGGGTGTTTCTAGATTACTTATTTACTTGTACTGGGGCAAACAGGATTTAGAGGAGCACCGCTGTACCCCTCTGCTTGATTATCAGTCTTAAGGGAGCAACTGTGCATAAAACACTACTAGATTATGTGACTTAACAATAAATTGGGTGTTACTCTGCCATGGTTGAGAAATGAAGAACAAATGAACACAAAAGCATTTTTTTAATTAATAGCATTAAAATGGTATGCAAATGTAACTGGTGTCTTTGCTAGTTTAATTAATGTCTTGCTTTAGGCTACTTTTGGTAGGTTGTATGTTTATAAGTGGCAATATTTGCGGATATTTACATTTACAGCATTTAGCAGACGCCCTTATCCAGAGTGACTTACAATTGGTACAGTCTTACAATCCAAGCAATTGTGGGTTAAGGGTCTTGCTCAAGGACCCAACAGTGGCAGCTTGGCAGAGGTGGGATTTGAACCCTGGACCTTCTGGTTCAGAGCCCAGTACCTTAACCACTAGGTCCCATATTCATTAGTTCCAGGTGAAAAACTGAAAGCTTATGAAAAGTTGCTGGGTCATGATGGGCAATGTGGTGGCGTGCCCTGTAGTTCTGCTCAGCAATCCAGGTTAAATGAACTTTTTAACTACCATTATTTTCGCAGGGCACAGCAACATTTTGCTCTGGCAACTGGGTTTGATGATGCCCCTGACTGGTCCCAAGCATGGGTAGGGGGGGGGGTGTTGCTTCAGGAATGGCATCTGTTGTAAAAACCGGTGCCAAATCTACAAACAGTGACGTCCTCCAATGGGGACAGCCGAAAGAGGCTTTAGAGGCTTGATAAAGACCCAAACTAGTAGCAGCTTGGCAGTAAATGACATAAACAGTCAGCCTTCTGGTCCACTACTGTTTGTTTTTGTTTTTAAAGTCGTGCCAAACACCCACATGATGCGTCAAGCAACCCCGTGATGACACCAGGACTATGTAGGCTACTCAATTAATAAATTCTTCTGCCCTCGAATGCGACAGCAAACACAATTATGATCGACGAGGGTTAAGGGTGCTCCTGGAACAGTAGCAGCTTGGCAGGACCTGAGCCCTGAACCTTCTGGTTGCAGTCCAGCACCTGAAGCACAGAGCCAGCACTGCTCTGATTACTGATGTGGAAGGAGAGACGCACTGTGCATTTGCTGACATTTTCATTTCTATATTTTACATCACGTGTTTTAACTCCAGCTTCGTACGGATCTGTGTCACAGCTAAAGCTAGTTTATATTCATTTATGTTAATCTGACTTTTGAAATACTAATTCTCTTCCTTTTGAGAGTTTGATTGATTGGTGGGCAGCACAGTGGCACAGTGGATAGCGCTGCCACCTCAGAGCTTCAAAAGCTCCACCTGTTTGGAGTTTGCATGTTCTCTCCATATCTGTGGGGAGAAATATCTACCCATCTCTCTATCGTTTACATTTACAGAATTTAGCAAACGCTCTTACTCAGAGTGACTTACAAGTTATACAATCTTACAATACAAGCATGATTAAGGACAAGGACCCAACAGTGGCAGCCTGGCAGAGATGGGATTTGAATCCTGGGGTCCGTAGTCCAATACCATAACCGCTAGGCTATCACAGTCCCAGACTGTGTTATGTTTGTTGGCTTTTCTTAAGTTAAGTCAAAGACAAATTTATTTCTATAGCGCTTGTTACAATTAAGCATTGTCTAGAGCAGCTTTACAATTTTAATTATCTTCTAATATCTAAGCCCAAGCCCATACTGAGCAATCCTAGGGTGAAAGTGGCAAGGAAAAACTCCTTAAATGTTATAAGGAAGAAACCTTGGGAGGACCAAGACTCAAAAAGGGACTTGCCCTCCTTGGGCGGCTTAGATGATAAATGTAGGAATTAAACTAAGTTATCTAATTTTTAAGATTATAATAGTAGTTTAAATAAGCAGAAGTTACAGTGGTGCTTGAAAGTTTGTGAACCCTTTAGAATTTTCTATATTTTTGCATAAATATGACCTAAAACATCATCAGATTTTCACACAAGTCCTAAAAGTTGGTCATTTATTTATTGAGGAAAATAATCCAATATTACAAAATACTGAGTGAAAAAAGTATGTGAACCTCTAGGATTAACAGTAAATCTGAAGGTGAAATTAGAGTCAGGTGTTTTCAGTCCTGCACACCGGCTTAGAGGAATTTTAGCCCATTCCTCCGTACAGAACAGCTTCAGCTCTGGGAGGTTGGTGGGTTTCCTCATATTAGCTGCTCGCTTCAGATCCAAACATTTCGATTGGATTAAAGTTCAGGACTTTGACTCGACCATTCCAAAACATGAATGTTATTCTTCTTTAACCATTCTTTGGTAGAACGACTTGTGTGCTTAGGGTCGTTGTCTTGCTGCATGACCCACCTTCTTCTTGAGATTCAGTTCATGGACAGATGTCCTGACATTTTCCTTTTAGAATTCTCTGATATAATTCAGAATTCATTGTTTCATCAATGATGGCAAAGCCGTCCTGGCCCAGATGCAGCAAAACAGGCCCAAAACCATGATACTACCACCACCATGTTTCACAGATGGGATAAGGATCTTATGCTGGAATGCAGTGTTTTCCTTTCTCCAAACATAACGCTTTTATTTTAAACCAAAAAAGTTCTATTTTGGTCTCATCTGTCCACAAAACCATTTCTTCCAACAGCCTTCTGGCTTGTCCACGTAATCTTTAGCAAAACTGCAGACGGGCAGCAATGTTCTTTTTGGAGAGCAGTGGCTTTCTCCTTCAAACCCTGCCATGCACACCATTGATGTTTCAGTGTTCTTCTGATGGTGGACTCATAAACATTAACATTAGCCAATGTGAGAGAGGCCTTCAGTTACTTATAAGTTACCCTGGGGTCCTTTGTGACCTCGCCAACTATTACACGCCTTGCTCTTGGAGTGATCTTTGTTGGTCGACCACTCCTGGGGAGGGTAACAATGGTCTTGAGTTTCCTCCATTTGTACACAATCTGTCTGACTGTGCATTGGTGGAGTCCAAAACTCTTTAGAGATGGTTTTGTAACCTTTTCCAGCCTGATGAGCATCAACAACTCTTTTTCTGAGGTCCTCAGAAATCTCCTTTGCTCATGACATGATACACTTCCACAGACATGTGTTGTGAAGAGCAGACTTTGATAGATCCCTGATCTTTAAATAAAACAGGGTGCCCACTCACACCTGATTGTCATCCCATTGATTGAAAACACCTGACTCTAATTTCACCTTTAAATTTACTGCTAATCCTAGAGGTTTCACATACTTTTGCCACTCACTAATATGTAATATTGGATCATTTTCCTCAATAAATAAATGACCAAGTATAATTTTTTTGTCTCATTTTCTCTTTACTTTTAGGACTTGTGTGAAAAATCTGATGGTATTTTAGGTCATATTTATGCAGAAATATAAAAAATTCTAAAGGGTTCACAAACGTTCAAGCACCACTGTAAATAAATATTAACAGAGAGAACATATTTAAAAATATAACAATTAAAATGACATATATGTAGACTCATGAATTAGAGATTATGTAATATTATGAAAAGTATAATAAAATAGAGAATTTAAACTATAGCAATTACGTAAATATATGCATATCAGCATTATTTTGTCCAGGACACAGAGTCACTATAGGATCTCGTGTCCTCAGTGAGAAAGTTTTGTTGGCATGTCATGCTCAGTCAAACGGAGGATGGAGGGAGTTCCTGCACTCCTGATGTGGTCTGAGTAAGGGCTGAAACTGATGACGGAAGAACCACTTGAGTGGAGCCGAAGTAGATAAATATCTCAGTGTAGGACTGGAACATAAGTGTCCCTGTGTGACTGAATGAGTGTGCACATATGCCTTGTGATGGACGAGTGTCCTATCATGGGATTGTGAGCCCAAGCAACCCTGAATTGGATTAAACAGGAATGGAAAGTGAGTGGGTGAGAGTCTGATTGATTGGTTAACTGAGGCAGCTGTGGCCAGTTAAAAGGAGGCAAATCCAAACTAGGTTACCTTTTATACATCACTACAAAAACCCTAAAAATAAGACAAAAAGAGAAGCTAGTGATGGAATAAACCAAGGTAGTACAGACAACCAGAAGAACTCAAACGCTTGAGAAAACAAATAGGGTTTTAAATTTGTTGTAAAGGTACCTGTTGGGAGTGATTCCTTTATGAAAAGCAGAAGACTATTCCAGTGTCTTGGGGCAGCTACAGAAAAAGCCTGTTCACTTTTAAACGTCATTCGAGAGCGAGGATTGGCTCAAATCAATTAGTTAGAAGACCGGAAGGCTTGTTTGGTATGATTCAATATTACATATATCTGGGTGGCAAAAGTATGTAATCCTTTGTGTTCAGTATCTGGTGTGACCTTCTTATACTGAAGCAACTGCAACTAAACATTTCCAGTAACTGTTGATTAGTCCTACACATCAGTTTAGAGGAATTTTTAGCCCATTCCTGTGTAGAGAAAAGATTAAACTCTGGGAGGTTACTGGGTTTCTTCACATGAATTGCTTCCAATGCATTTCTGTTTAATTAAAGTCAGGACTTGGCCATTCCAAAACATTAACTTGCATCTTATTTTTAAACATTCTTTGGTAGAATGACTTGTATGCTTAGGGTAGCTGTTTTGCTGCATGACCCACATTTCTATCTAATAGTAAATAACTGATGACAAACATATTATGAAATATGAAATATTAAATTCATGAAAGCATGACAAGCTGTATGCCCATTTATGACCCTTTTTGTAAAGTGTTACCGACACATTTTCTTCTTTTTTAAACCGATCTGCTGCTGATTTACTCATGTATTTTGGATTTCCTTGTTGCATCATTAGCTTCAGCAGACAGCAAGTTCGACAACCCACGAGGCAGCAGATCATGATGCAATGAGGTCTTGACGTTGGAGCCTGTTATCTTCTAAACATAGCACTGTGCATGTCTGCCAGAAGGCAACTTTTTTTCTGTCTACAAAACGCTGTAGAACATTGACATGGTTTTGGGGTGGATTTCTCATTTGATTCTGTGGACGTATATGTGAAAACAGAGCAAGCAGTAGAGATATTTTCCCTTTATCCTTGGCTTCATTTAACCCAAATCTGCACTGCACACTGTTCTCATAATGTGATCTTTGCAGAATAGAGCAATAGCAGTGCTGAACTGCCTCGGTTTGTAGAATGTGGACAGATGAACACCCACGTATTTAGAAACACTTTTGCAGCTTACACCTTTTTTTAAAGGTTCCCTGAAAGTGGTTTCTGAGCCTGATTCACATGTACAGTTCCGACATTTTGCTATTTATAGAGCAGGGACCCTGTACACTCACACGTCTGCAATCTCAAGTCCTTGATTGGAATAGGTGAATTTAGAAATCTTTAGCAAATTAGGGTTCTTTTGCATTAACAGCATGGATTTGGATAACTCATCTATTTTTTTTAATGTGGTATTACATTTACATTATTTAGCAGACGCCCTTATCCAGAGCGACTTACAAATGATACAGTCGTACAATCCAAGCATAGATGGTTAAGCCCCAACTCAAGGACCCAACAGTGGCAGCTTGGCAGAGGTGGGTTTTGAACCCTGGGCCTTCTTGTCCATAGTCCAGTATCTTAACCACTAGGCTACCACAGTATTAGATTGGCCATGTTGTTTATATTGTCATGCCATTTCCAATGCACCATCTTCGGCTTCAGCTTCAGCCTTCATCCTGGAGTTTTATGCAGCAGGCAGCCTGTCTTGCCGTAGTTTTGACAGCTGTATCGGATTTCCACTTTCGGAATTTAAACAGGCCTGTCTTATCTTTTCGTGCATGACACTGACTCTTGCACGTTTGAGAATGTCTTGTTAATTCCTTCCTCATGTTGTTATCTCTGAGGTGAGATCTGTTCTTATTTCAGATACAGTGTACCACCAGCTCTAGTGATTTACTGTCTAGAATTGTTACAGTTTTTGTCTAGGTATATACTGAATTAAGAACAAACCATGGAGTGAGAAAAAGGAGACATACACTGATTATAACATTACACCTCCTGCCTAATATTGTGTAGGTCCCACTAGCATCACCAAAGCTCTGACCCATCAGGATATGGGCTCCACAAATCCTCTGCTCGTGTCCTGTGGTATGTGGTACCATGGTGTTGGCAGTAGATCCTTTAAGTCCTGCAAGTTGCGAGCTGTGGCTTTCATGGATTGGACTTTTCTCTCCAGCACATCCATCAGATGATCTATTGGATAGAGATTTGGGGAACCTGGAGACCTCATGTTCCTCAAACCATTCGTGAACAATTTTTGCATTGTTCTGCTGAAAAAGCTCACAGCTACTAGGGACTACAATTGACATGACGGGCTGTGGTTGGTGTGCAGCAATGTTTAGGAAGATGGTACATGTCAATTTAATATCCACATGACCCTGAGGTTTCCCAGCAGAACATATATTAAGCCCAGAGCATATATTAAGGAGGTTCTTTGTGACTTTCTGTCCCTATAGGAAAGGCTGAATGATTCAGCTTTATAAACATACGTAACATGCCTTTTTAATGAATCACTTTCTTCCATTAGTGAATGACGCACTGTGGTTAACCAGTGCCAGTGTGAATCACAGATTATGACCCTTGCTGTCCTGGTTGAATGGGGGTTTTCAATTATTTCAGACCTCCCAGCCATGGATGATTAGAGAACATTATTGCAGCTTCAGTGGCAGAGGAGAAGCAGGAAAACCAATCAAATCTTAGAAGCATTTTAGGACTTTCCGCAGTGTCTCTTTATTTTTAGCTCACGAGGCTCTGGCTCATTTCATACCGGCATCTCTGGGAAAGGATCAGGCTACTGCGAGGGAAGAAATGAAATGCTTTTGCAGTAACCTCTTTTACAGATATATATTCTGTGGTATGGATAATTGGTTTTATTGCTCGTAAACATTCCTCGATTGCATTCCATTTATGTAAGCGATAAACTCACTTTAGGCTTACCTCAAACTTTAGTGCTTGACACTGTGCTTTATCTGCATATGTGCTTTGATTAGGTTTGTATTGCACATTGTTTTTTTTTTCCTTCTCGTGATCTTCTGGCTGGATGAAGTATCAGCTTCTGTAGTGCACACATTGTGCCGTACAGCGTGGACGAGAATGTTTAGTTGCTAGGTGATGGTTTTGTTAGTTTTATTGTGAAAACAAGACATTTAATGTGTGAACTTGCTGATCTCCATGTGTTAAAATGCACTATACTGTACATCAAAACATGTTGAGATGAACCACTCCACTTTCACATTGAGAGCATTTGACACCGTGTGCTTCGGCCCAAAGACGAAAAGGAGCATCCAGACTGTTATCAGCAACAAGTCCAAAAGCCAGCCCCTGTCATGGTATGGGATCGGGTCAGTGCCCTTGGTAAAGGTCATTTTCACTTCTGTGATGCAGCATTAATGCAGAAAAGTACACTGAGATCTTAGACCAACCTTAATTCCTTCAAGATGACATCTTTTCCAGGGACGTCAATGCATTTTTCAACAAGACAATGCAAAACAAGCCAAATCAGAAACAGTCTTTCCAGTCTTTCTTTGTTTTTAAACATTTCAATCATTTTCTTAGACATTTGCTGATAAATTGGAAATGCTCTGCCGTCTTCACTCCTCAAAGACTCAGCATTTCATGGATACTGTTTTTGTACCAAATCATGATTATAATCACCTCTTGACATCACCTGTTTGAAATCACATCATTATTTAGTTTTTTAATTCATTACTAGCTTTAAATAGTCCCAACTTTTTTGGAATGTGTTGCAGGCCTGAAATGAAGGCATGGACGTTTATGAACAAGTGAAATGAAGTTGACCAGAAAAAAGCAGATATACAGTGGGGCAAAAAAGTATTTAGTCAGCCACTGCAAGTTCTCCAACTTAGAAAGATCAGAGAGGTCTGTAATTTTCATCATAGCTACACTTCAACTATGAGAGACAAAATAGGGAAAAAAAATCCAGAAAATCACATTGTAGGATTTTTAAAGAATTAAATTGTAAATTATGGTGGAAAATAAGTATTTGGTCAATAACAAAAGTTCAACTCAATACTTTGTAACATAACCTTTGTTGGCAATGACAGAGGTCAAACGTTTCCTGTGAGTCTTCACCAGGTTGGCACACACTGTAGCTGGTATTTTGGCCCATTCCTCCATGCAGATCTCCTCTAGAGCAGTGATGTTTTGGGGCAACACGGACTTCAACTCCCTCTACAAATGTTCTATGGGGTTGAGGTCTGGAGACTGGCTAGGCCACTCCAGGACCTTGAAATGCTTTTTATGGAGCCACTCCTTCATTGCCCGAGCGGTGTGTTTGGGATCATTGTCATGCTGGAAGACCCAGCCACGTTCTATCTTCAATGCTCTCACTGTTGGAAGGAGGTTTTGGCTTAAACTTAAAATCTCACGATACATGGGCCCCGTTCATTCTTCCCTTAACACGGATCAGCCGTCCTGTCCCCTCTGCAGAAAACAGCCCCAAAGCATGATGTTTCCACCCCCATGCTTCACAGTAGGTATGGTGTTCTTGGGATGCAACTCAGCATTCTTCTTCCTCCAAACACGACGAGCTGAGTTTTTACCAAAAAGTTCTATTTTGGTTTCATCTGACCACATGATATTTTCCCAATCCTCTTCTGGATCATCCATATGCTCTCTGGCAAACTTCAGACGGGCCTGGACATGTACTGACTTAAGCAGAGGGACACGCCTGGCACTGCAGGATTTGAGTCCCTCTCGGCATAGTGTGTTACTGATGGTAGCCTTTGTTACTTTGGTCCCAGCTCTCTGCAGGTCATTCATCAGGTCCCTCCGTGTAGTTCTGGGATTTCTTTCTGCTCAACGTTCTCATGATCATTTTGACCCCACGGGATGAGATCTTGCGTGGAGCCCCAGATTGAGGGAGATTATCAATGGTCTTGTATGTCTTCCATTTTTTTTACAATTGCTCCCACAGTTGATTTATTCACACCCACCTGCTTGCCTGTTGTAGATTCACTCTTTCCAGCCTGCTTGCAGGTCTACAATTTTCTTCCTGGTGTCCTTCGACAGCTCTTTGGTCTTGGCCATGGTTGAGTTTGGAGTCTGACTGTTTGAGGCTGTGGACAGGTGTCTTTTATACAGATAACGAGGTCAAACAGGTGCCATTAATGCAGGTAACGAGTGGAGGACAGAGGAGCTTCTTAAAGAAGAAGTTAGAGGTCTGTGAGAGCCAGAAATCTTGCTTGTTTGTGGGTGACCAAATACTTATTTTCCACCATGATTTACATCTAAGTAGGATAACTTGCACAACCAGTGGCTGACTAAATATTTTTGTCCTACTGTATCTTGGGTTCATACTGTCTGCAATGAAATGAAAGTCAACATAAATGTAAGAAACACTGTTTTTTTTCTCACTTGAATTTGCCATACTATGTAAACTTTTTCTGATTCGGGGTTGTAAGACCCAGATCAGTGTCCCCGTGTTGCGAAGCTTTACTGTTGGCAGTATGCATTCTGATAGATTGTGTGCTCATCTATGATACAACCAGATAGTGAAAGATAGTGATGAGTCACCCAAGAAAACATTTCCACTGCTCCACAGCATAGTAACAGCGTTCCAGTACACAATAATAGCACTTGTGGTTGACTGGATCAGTTCTAGAAGCCTAGAGATTTAAAATTTTGACTAGTGTCAAAGGTGGCAACGTGTTGTTACAAAGCTCTTCTGAATGACGCATTCTACTGCCAGTGTTTCTCTATGGAAGTTGCATGGCCATGTGTTTGATTTTATACACCAGGGGCTGTATTCATATAGATTATTCGTGCTAAGAGTAGCTCCTAGTGATGAAATTCTAAGAAAAATCTTAGAATTGTGGGAGTTTCCCTCTTAAAGTTTGGAGATCCTAGTAAAGATAAAAGTAATTCATAAAGCATCTTAACCCCTAAAAAGCTCCTAAGGTGATAAACTGTTAGGAGTGGGGAGGAGGACTTCGGTTGGCTCTTATAACTAATCTTTTTAGAACCTATGGAGACTTATTTGCGATAGATACAGCGGCTATCTTCACGAAGCAAGAACGATTGTGAATATGAATCACTGTGTACTGACTCATGAATCATGAATCGAGTTTCAGCTGAAATGAGTCACGCAGCTTGACTCCTACAAGTCTAAGCAAGTGTGCCAAGTACCGAGCAAATGACGAGAACTGAGACAAATTTTTTTTTTTTGTCAAAATGCGTCGAGATCCAAATTCGTCGAGTTTTGAGATGGTCGAGAACCGTGGTACCACCGTCTGTGTGTGTGTGCGTGTGCGTGCGTGTATATATATATGTCATTTTTATCCTCTCCACTTCTGATACAGAAGCACTTTGTAGTTCTACAATTACAGACTGTAGTCCATCTGTCTCTCTACATACTTTGTTAGTCCCTTTTACTCTGTTCTCTAATGGTCAGGAACCCCACAGGACCATGGATTTAGCTTCTGTATATTTAAACTATTACTATAAACATAGTAATTGGATAACTAAGTATAATTCTTACATTTATCATCTAAGCCACCCAAGGAGGTCAGATCTCTTTTTGAGTCTTGGTCCTCCCAAGGTTTCTTCCTCATAACGTTTATTGTGTTTTTCCTTTCCACTGTCGCTCTAGGTTTGCTCAATTTGGGTTTAGCCTTCCATTTTAGAAGATAATATAAAATCGTAATGCTGTGAGACAATGCTCCATTTCAAAACGCTATAGAAATACTGCTGTGTCCGATCAGCTTTTCCTGCAGGACAGTGATCCAAAGCATGTCCAGATCAGCACAAAAATCCATCCTTAGCATCTCCTGCATGTTCTGTTGCATTAACTCCATCATCAGCTCTGCACGCTCCACCTCTGATCCAGGCACACGTACCCCTGCAGAGCCTGAATGCAAGCGAGAGCACATAGTCAGCTCTGCCACTCAGTGTGTAAATGCATTTTCTTTGCGTGCTCCACTAATAAGTAAGAGAAGAAGTCAGGCTGAGCCTATACAGAACCTGGTTATCTTTATAGCAGCTCTTAAGCCTGTGTTCAGTTCAACACAGACACTGGCTTTAATCACCCCTTTCACAAATGATGCTATGACAGAGTCAGACCCTACTCCTTCTTCCTTCTGCTTAATTGTCGGTATCGTTTTGGCTTCTCATTCTACCATTTGCCCGAACATTAGCCCTGTTCTTCTACTCCTGGCAATCTATCTTTACGTAGATGCTAAGGATCTGCGAGATAAATGAGAGTTAATTCACAGACGTGATGATTTAGCTGGTCTACTAGGCTATGAATAGTCTAATGCGTTTGCCATGTCTTATGTTTTGGCTGACAAGGCCTTGAGCTAACTTAAAATGGTAGCTAGTGTCATTTAACTTACATGTATGATGGGCTAGTTACAGTGGTGCTTGATAGTTTGTGAAGGTCAGATGTTATCAATCAATGGGATGACAATCAATGGGATCAGGTGTGAGTGGGCAACCTGTTTTATTTAAAGAACAGGGATCTATCAAAGTCTGCTCTTCACAACACGTTTGTGGAAGTGTATCATGGCACGAACAAAGGAGATTTCTGTGGAGCTCAGAAAAAGAGTTTCTGATGCTCATCAGGCTGGAAAAGGTTACAAAACCATCTCTAAAGAGTTTGGACTCCACCAATCCACAGTCACTGAACAACAATGGTGTGCATGGCAGGGTTGCAAGGAGAAAGACACTGCTCTCCCAGAAGAACATTGCTGCTCATCTGCAGTTTGCTAAAGATCATGTGGACGAGCCAGAAGGCTATTGGAAGAATGTTTTGTGGACTGATGAGACCAAAATAGAACTTTTTATTTTAAAAGAAAAGCATTATGTTTGTAGAAAGGAAAACACTGCATTCCAGCATAAGAACTTTATTCCATCTGTGAAACATGGTGGTGGTAGTATCATGGTTTGGGCCTGTTTTGCTGCATCTGGATCTGGACGGCTTGCCCTAAGCACACAAGCCGTTCCACCAAAGAATGGTTAAAGAAGAATAAAGTTCATGTTTTGGAATGGCCAAGTCAAAGTCCTGACTTTAATCCAATGGAAATGTTGTGGAAGGACCTGAAGTGAGCAGTCAAGTCAAGTCAAGTCAGATTTATTTATATAGCGCTTTTTACAATGGAGCATTGTCTCAAAGCAAATTTACAAGTTTAGATTATCTCCTAATAACTACGTCCAATCCCAAATTGAGCAAGCCTAGGGCGACTGTGGCAAGAAAAAACTCCCTAGTTCTAGGAAGAAACCTTGGGAGGACCAAGACTCAAAAAGGGACCCAACCTCCTTGGGCGGCGTAGATGATAAATCTAAGAGCGAAACTAAAGTCAAAGGTCGAATAAAATGTGAATTATGCACATCGACATTAAGTGGCCCGGGCATTTGTTTAACTGGGTTCTCTTTATCTACTTTTAGGACTTGTGTGAAAATCGGATGATGTTTTACGTCATATTTATGCAGAAATATAGAAAATTCTAAAGGATTCACAAACCTTCAAGCACCACTGTAGCTACTTTTAGTGGAATAATAGAGACTAGTGATACGTTAGGCTGTAATCAACGGGACTAAGATGACTGACTATAGCAACTGTGTAAATGAACATTTTTTGTATCAAGCACAAAACAGACTTGATACTTGATACTGTGTCTTAAACGTTGTGTGATTGTTAAGTGCCTTCCAAAACTTTGTAAGCAAGCATTAGTCAAAGTAGTATACACTCACCTATCACCTATCACCTACACTTATTGTCCATTTTATCAGTTCAACTTCCCATATAGAAGCACTTTGTAGTTCTACAATTACAGACTGTAGTCCATCTGTTTCTCTACATACTTTGTTCGTCCCCTTTACTCTGTTCTCTAATGGTCAGGACCAGCACAGATCAGGTACTGTTTGGGTTGTGAATCATTCAGCAAGCACTGCACTCACACTGATGTGGTGATGTGCTGGTACGAGTGGCTCTGTTGACTCATTGTCCACTTTACTAGACACATTTACCTTTTTGTTCCGCCTTGAAGATGTAAAATAAGAGACAGTAACTCCTCTGTCGTTGCACAGTTTGTTAGTCATAATATTGAATATAAAAAATATTATACAGAGGTGTTGCACTTATAGAATAGGGCATTTTGTTTATAATTTTAAACCTGATATTTCTAGTAAGGTACTAAAGTTATATTATTTTAAAAAACATACACCCGAAAATGTGCTTGTTTTCATTGTTTACACTACAGAAATAAAACAGTCAGAAGAATGTCTTTTGGCAAATATAACATCAATTAATCATGAGAAAATACAATCGTGAATCGAATCAAATAGTGAGCAGAGTGCATCGTTACACCCCTATATATAAATCCATTTAAATGCATCCTGATTGTTCCACTTCGTCGTGGTGCTAATCGCATTGTGTCCAAGTGAGAGAACATGGCAGCTCTTCTCCTGTTCGTGTTTGCAGTTTGCGTTTCTTCTGATAGAGAGTTTGTCGTTGTCTCTCAGATCAAACAGAACGTCTCGTCATTTCATTAGCCATTTCACAAGACTGTGCTGTTTCAATTAGCACCTCTCCTATCTCCTCTACAGCTCCGTTCTTCTTCAGTCTAATCACACCAGGCTACAGTGTTTCTGTCGCTGCTGTGTGTTCAAAGGCTCTTTAATAATGACGCAGTAACACTGTTTGTGCAGAGAGTGACGGTAAAGCCGATCTGAACTTCCTCTTGCGCTGCGTTATCGATGCAGATCTTACTCCCTGCTTCTGTATAACTCACTTATGTTTATGTAGTTTCTGTCTTGTCTGCTTGGTACACACTCAGTCTGGCTCTCCTCTGTTGTCTATAAGAACAGATTCACACAGTGGCAGCTATATCTAAAGCTAAGCTGTGGACTGTGGTAGCCTAGCGGGTAAGGTACTGGAAATTGGACCAGAAGGTCCAGGGTTCAAATCCCACCTCTGCCAAGCTTCCACTGTTGGGTCCTTGAGCAAGGCCCTTAACTCACAATTGCTTGGATTGTAAGACTGTACCAATTGTAAGTCGCTCTGGAAAAGGGCGTCTGCTAAATGCTGTAAATGTAAATGTAAGCTTTGCATCTGATGTGTTTCTCCGTCTCGTCTTAGAATGGTAGTTTTGTGGCGAGCTGCTGAATGATTGTATTTATACAGTATAGAGCTAATGAAAACTAATAGCTATGTAATACAGGTGTGCTTTGTTTAACATCTGTATTATGTGAAAGGGGACGTTGAACAAAATATGTCGTTTAGATATTTTGCACGTAGTGTTTTATTTTAAACAACAATGTTAATTAAAACACAATATGGCAGCACTTAGGGCAGTAATTCTTTTATCTTTGTGTCTTTAAATACATACTGAAAATGAAGATTGCAATTCTCTTTTCTGTCAGCAGGTGTCAGGTTTTCTTGTACTAGTTTCTGTCATTCAGACATGAATTAGATATACAGGTGCTTCCTGTATATTCTGTTTATGATTTTTTTTTACTTTACGATGGGAATCTGATCATACACATAAATACACATTCAGCAGAAACCAAACTCTCCCGCAGATGATGGGCATCCGGGCGGAAGTTCCAATGGACTAACCGTTTTGTTTTTATTTTTCACTTACATTACATGTTTCAATAAATGACATGAGATACTCAACACCTTATTATAACATAAGCTTTGTGTTGAGGATTTTGGCCAGCTGTAGGTTAATGTAAGTGTCTTGGCATGTTTAAGGTAGGCTATGCTATTATATATGCATACTCCCCATTTTATGATGGTCAGATTTTACAATATTTCAACTTTATAAAGGGAGTCCATTATTACTGAATTGTGATTTTTGTGTTTTCCCTGGGCAAGTGTTACACAGTGCAATACTCTCCCGCATTGTTTCGTGGTAAATGATGTAAGGAGTCACATGGCGGGAGTAATGAGCGCTGGGAAATGTAGTGAGGAAAAGGCATGGTCGCTGCAATAATTTTTTGACATTATTCAATAAATTGCATGTGATATTCAACACTTTATTATAAATTAAGCTTTGTACAACTGATACAACCTTACAATCCAAGCAATTGTGGGTTAAGGGCCTTGCTCAAGGACCCAACAGTGGAAGCTTGGCAGAGGTGGGATTTGAACCCTGGACCTTCTGGTCCATAGTCCAGTATCTTAACCACTAGGCTACCACAGTCTATGGTGAATTGTTTGTGTTTGTTTGTGATGTAAACCACTAGAGTTGATATCAGGGTGTCATTTGATTGGTTGGACCCGAGCAGGTTTATAATGGCTACCCTAAAGGGATTGATCGCTTATTGAAACCAGGTATTTTACTAATTGCATTATAATAATTGCAACCATGGCTGCTTACTGCTTTTCAAACCAGTCTAATTCAGTTTTCCAATTTAGAGGTTACTGTGTATAACTTCTAATGATCTGAGTTTCTGCTTTTATTGCTCGACACAAGTGTTCCAGTCATCTATTGTTATGGTACCTCTTGGGAAATGTGGAATCATGTGTAATTTATTCACATATCCATTTTTTCTTCTCAGTCTACCCACTCTTGACGATCGCCACCATGAACTATTTGCGCCGGCGTCTGTCCGACAGCAGCTTCGTAGCCAACCTGCCCAACGGCTACATGATGGATCTGCAAAGGCCATCTGGATCCAGCGGCAGCAGCTCCACCAGCTCTCCGGCGTCTCCGGCCACGGAGAGACGTCAGCCACCGCCGCCTCAGCAGCAGCCTGCAGCACCGGCCCAGGGGTCGGCTCAGCCGGCCTCCTCGGGCACGTTCCTCAGCTCGTTCTCCAGCGTGGTGAAGACCGCTCAGATGGCCAGCGCAGCCGCAGCCAAAGCCGCCCATCATGGGGATGGTATGACGGCAGCAGTTCCTAAACCTGCAGTCCGGAAGCCCAAAGTGCTGCTCGTCATCGAAGACGCACACACGGACTGGTAAGAGCTGTTCTGATGCCATCACCACACGAGCCAGATCAAATCAGGTCTGGTGTTGATATCATCAACATCTTAGATGCAAACATCTGACCCATTCAAAACAAGTCACGGTCAGACTCAGCAAGAAAACACATCTACTAACGTCATCTCTTGATCAATGCTAAGTTGTTCTGAATTGTTCTGCACCGTCCACGCTGTGTTTTGATCCGTGCCGGACAGAGCCCTGCTGCTGTTCATTATTGCAAGTTAATATTAGCGCCAGCGTCCTGTGCTCCAGATGACTGATATCCAGTGTTTTAGGGTTTTGGCAGGTAGACGTTTGCTGCAAAATCTCCCAAATAAAATGTGTAGCAGATGGAAGTTGTGATATTTCACGATATTCTGTGTTATTCCAACAACTATGGAGTGAGATGCCTTTTAAAAACCAAGCAAAACAGACAGTAAGACAGAGCAAGCACACAGCAGTGATCTCACAATGAAAACAAACAGCGGCCCTTACAGGGTTGCCAGATCCCACGGGATAATTAAGCAAACCAGGTCTATGCAATCAAGCCCAAAGAAGCTCCTCAAAAGGCAATAATAATAGTAATAATAAAAATAATAATAATAATAATTTAAAACTACTTTTAGCTCTGGATGTAAATTAATCAATGATCGATCAATAACCAGAGGTGAAAGTAGTTTTAAATTGTTGCCGGTACTACTACCACAACCTTTGTCCCTTCTTATTGTTCACCTCGGCTTCATGCATCCTTGAAAACAAAATGAAATTTTAAGCTCTTACGGACTTTTCTCTTAAATGTTTGAATACTTGTTCTCTGCATTGTTTTTTTGCCGTTTCCTTGGCATTCTTTGGCAAAGTGACTAAGTGACTTTAGGCTTATTGTTTTACTTACTAATATATAGGTGTTGATTGCAGGTTTTTGGGGCTTGTTTCTAAAGTGTAGTTGCTTATTTGGGATTGCTACCTGATCCTGTCTCCCTCTCTCTCCAATATTACTGCAAGTTGGTTTTGTTCAAGCTCTAAAGTTAAAAGAAAATATGCATTATTATTATTATTATTATTATTATTATATTTTAACTGATCAAGTGGTCACTCTCACATTGTAGTAGGTGGCCTGTTTTGGACTGTTTTCTTTTTTTCTTCTTCCAATTTGCTTATTTTTGGCTTGTTTCCATAGACATGGTCGCTTACCCTTGCAGGATCTGGCAACCCTGTCTGAGCAACTGTGTCATTTATGTGCTTGTAGTGTCTGTTTTGCTTGATTTCGCAACAAACGTCTGCCTGCCAAAACCCCACAACACTGAAGATCGGTCAGCTGCAGCACGGAAAGCAAGAGCTTAAAATAAGAAATGAATGCAAAACAGTTTTTTAATGAATTAATTAAATCAATTTTAATTAATTGGAAACACAAGTACGATCTTATGCAGAGGTCTTGCCGCCGCTAGTCATACGACCCTGAATTATTCATATCATTATCAGGATTAATAGACACTTTATATTATAAAGTATAGAAATGTAGACTTGAGCAACTGTACGTGGCTTCTTTCTCAGAGAGGAAAACATTTGATTTCAGGCGGATATGATCACTCCATTAGTTTTCCAACCCACTGTTAATGTTCGCACTGTTATTAGCAAGCTTGGCTAATGAGCCATGCTGTTCGGCTGTTGCTGCACACTGCTCCGAGTTTAACTGAATGTAGGGGTTCTGCTTTGGAGAAACTTTAGTGCAGCAAAAATGCATCATTCTGGATTTGCTGGCTAATCTGTCCCTCGTCTGAAAGGAAGTGTTTCCTGTGTGCAGTGCTGGTTTTAACGCTCAGCATTCTGACTGTAGTGTGATAGCGGCTAAATCAGGACGTTGCACTCGACAGTTTAGGTTATTTTCAAGTAAGCTTCGTCAGGTCTGCCTTTATGTGAGGTGTAATGTAGTGTTGCTCTTGTAGATACAGTGGGGCAAAAAAGTATTTGGTCAGCCACTGATTGTGCAAGTTCTCCTACTTAGAAAGACGATAGAGGTCTGTAATTTTCATCATAGGTACACTTCAGCTATGAGAGACAAAATGAGGAAAAAAAATCCAGGAAATCACATTGTAGGATTTTTAAAGAATTTAATTGTAGATCATGGTGGAAAATAGTGATGTTTTGTGGCTGTCGCTGGGCAGCACGACTTTCAACTCCCCAGAAACAGCCCCAAAGCATGATGTTTCCACCCCCATGCTTCACAGTAGGTATGGTGTTCTTGGGATGTGACTCAGCATTCTTCTTTCTCCAAACACGACGAGTTGAGTTTTTACCAAAAAGTTCTATTTTGGTTTCATCTGACCACATGATATTCTCCCAATCCTCTTCTGGATCATCCATATGCTCCCTGGCAAACTTCAGACGGGCCTGGACATGTACTGGCTTAAGCAGGGGGACACGCCTGGCACTGCAGGATCTGAGTCCCTCTCAGTGTAGTGTGTTACTGATGGTAGCCTTTGTTACTTTGGTCCCAGCTCTCTGCAGGTCATTCATAGGGGTTCCTCAGTCCGTGTGTAGTTCTGGGATTTTTTCCTCACCGTTCTCATGATCCATTTTGACCCCACGAGATGAGAACTTGCGTGGAGCGCCAGGAATCGAGGGAGATTTATCATGGTCTTGTATGTCTTCCATTTTTCTTACAATTGCTCCCCACAGTTGATTTATTCACACCAACCTGCTTTGCCTATTGTAGATTCACTCTTCCCCAGCCTGGTGCATGTCTACAATTTTCTTCCTGGTGTCCTTCAACAGCTCTTTTGGTCTTGGCCATGGTTGAGTTGGGAGTCTGACTGTTTTTGAGGCTGTGGACAGGTGTCTTTTATACAGATAACGAGGTCAAACAGGTGCCATTAATACAGGTAACGAGTGGAGGACAGAAGAGCTTCTTAAAAAAGAAGTTACAGGTCTGTGAGAGCCAGAGATCGTGCTTGTTTGTGGGTGACCAAATACTTATTTTCCACCATGATTTACAATTAAATTCTTCAAAAATCCTACAATGTGCTTTCCTGGATGTTTTTTCTCATTTTGTCTCTCATAGTTGAAGTGTAGCTATGATGAAAATTACAGACCTCTCTCATCTTTCTAAGTAGGAGAACTTGCACAGTCAGTGGCTGACTAAATACTTTTTTGCCCCACTGTATGTGGGGGCACAAAGGAGAAAATGTTAGTGTTCAGTGGTTGCACATTCATAGCTTAGGAGACTGAATGGTGAGTCTCCTTTAGGTTTCATTTATGTATCAATGGGGAAATGAAGACATACAGTACTGTGCAAAAGTCTTAGGCTGCCATTAGATTTGTTTTAGCAATGGCATAACTGACGATATGTAATTTTGTAACAATTTTGTAACATGTAATTTTGCTAACATACAAACAGAAAATACAGGAAATGTGTGCACAAAATAAACAAAACAAAAACCCTTCTGCAGTTCAGTATTTAGTGCAACGTCTTCAAAAATGTGATTTTTGGCTGCCATTCTCCCAAAGACTATTTCTGATCAAGCTTCTTCAGACTGTAGAAGGATCAGCTTGGCATCCCAGTGAAGTTTTCAGATGCTGCTGTTGCTCAGTTGTAAGTGGAGAGCACACTAAATAGCCTGCAGACTCTTGAGTTTTAATACTGCATACAAATTCTCTGTACTATCTGGCTTTTAATAAAGAGACTGCGTAATGATTATATATGACCATTATACCATTGCTAAAACAGAAAATCGAATGAGGGACCAAGAGTTTTGCACTGTACTGTATATACAGTTGAGATTAGACAAGCCATAACTGGGTTGCTGGGCTGTGAGGCGACCATTTTAGCTCGCATATTCACACCACATCTCTTTACACAGTATCACTATAGTTACTGTGCTTTAAGTGCAGTGTGTTTTAAACCTATCACCGCAGAAACCCGAGTGTGATTCCCTCCGCAACACCTTCTGGTCCTATCAGGGATCGTAGGCAAACATGACTGGCTGTCATTGAGGGGAGGCTAGCAGCTTGGGGAATCATTTTCCACTGCTGCAACACTGACCCCTGCTGACCCTGTTCTTCAAGGATGGGTTCTGGAGCCCCTTTGCCCTGACTGGGGAAAGTCTCCAGAGGTCTCCAGTTCAAATCCTGTCCCAGACCTTGCCTATATGGAGTTTGTATATTCCCCATGTTTCATTGTGGGTTATGTCCGTGTACTCCAGTTTGTTAGTGTCCCAGGTATAGAGTATAACTGAATGTATGTGCATGGGCCTTGCGGTGGATCGACACCCAGTCTAGAGCTGTGCTGCCGGTTAGGCCCCAGCTCACCACGATCCTGAACTGGATGAAGCGAGTAAGGATTGCGAGTACTTGAGTTATTGTGAGATTAATCCTGATGCTAGACGCCGTATACAGTGGTGCTTGAAGGTTTGTGAACCCTTAAGAATTTTTTTATTTCTCCATAAATATGACCTGAAACATCATCAGACTTTCACATGAGTCCTGAAAGTGGATAAAGAGAACCCAGTTAAACAAATGAGACAAAATATTATACTTGGTCATTTATTTGTTGAGGAAAATGATCCAATATTACATATTAGTGAGTGGCAAAAGTATGTGAGCCTTTGCTTTCAGTATCTGGTGTGACCCCCCCTGTGCAGCAATAACTGTAGCTAAACGTTTCCTGTAACTGATTATGCAGAAATATAGAAAATTCTAAAGAGTTCAATGCTGCTAATGCTAATAGTTGCAGTAATTCTTTTTCGCCGCAAGGTGGGAGTAAAGTTCAACAGATGTAATGCCTATATGAAAACAAATCCAGCTCGGTGCAGCAGATGGCGCCAGATACAAACCATAACTAAATAAGCTGTTTAAGCGTTGAAAAAACTTGCAGCATGTTTAGAAATTCATATTTATATATAAAGCACTGTTAAGGCCTCCCACATCATATTTTTAATCGGGGAGATTTTTAGTCATGGCTTGTTCTTAAGTATATATTTTGAATTTATATTTGTGTCTGCTCATTCTGTAATGTTGTCTGGTTGCACAATCCATTTTATAGCCAGTTCCTTTTATTTGCACTATCATTCATGGTTCTATCACCTTTTAAAAATTTTCTACATTGCATAAAAAGTCAAAAATATGTAAATTAAACATATATATTTATTGACAATTTTGAATGACACTATAATGTAGAAAGTTTGAAGTTTGGTGTCATTAAACTGTATAATGCCTCATTTTTTCAGCCTAATACTAATTTGATTACATAACTGTGAAAAAAGGGCAATCCAGACATAAAAAAAAAATTTAAATTAATAAAATAATTAAATATATAAACAAATACATAAATTAATAAATTAATTAAAAAGAGAAAAAACCCTTGATGAATGAAATATTGTTTTTTCATCATTGCTTTTGCAATAAAATAGAATAAAACAATGTTTGGGGACACAGTGGACAAATATGCTAGCCCACCACTCGGTGACCTGGATTCAAATCTCGGCCGAGTCTCCTGGCCAGGTCAGGCATCACATGCAGACACGATTGGCTGTATCTGAGGAGGTCGGTCCCAGGATCATCAACTGCACTGCACAGCTTCCAGGGCATGGCCATGACCTGTGACCTCCAGCGATACTCGCTGCAGCACTATGGACACTGACCAGAAAAAGCCAAGAAATCAATAAGAAATCAATCAATCAATCAATCAAAAAATGAATAAATCAGAAAACTCACACTTAGTTATCACTTTATCTGAAATTGCAATGTTGGTGATGTAACCTAATCAGGAAGACTTTTAACAAATTTTAGTTTCAATCAGATGGTGCAGTGGTCAATTATGGTAGCACACCAAGGTGGTGACCTGGGTTCGAGTCCTGGTGGTGCCACTCAAGACACAATTGACTTGAGTGCCTGCTCTTGCAGTAGAAATCTGCCACCAGCTTGTGAGAAGAAGCAGTCGGTTGACACAAGTCAGCTGCTGTCCTCCCTCAGTAGAGGCGCCATGCATGTGGTGGAGAATACGGACAGGGGAATTGGGTCTATCTAAATTGGGGAGTAAAAGCGGGAAATAAAAAAAAAAATCTGTTTACTTGGACCACATCAGAGGACCCTAACTTCCCCTCCCCTCCTGTTGACTGAGGATGCTATGTCAACAAAACAGGAGGACATGAGAACCAAAAATGACTAAATCACTAAATTACACCGAGAGACTCACTCATTTTCTCCATTTTATAATATTTATTATTGTATTTTTATATACTATTGCCTTAATGGTCTATATTTTATTAAATTATATTATATTCATGATATGTTTTTATTATATTCTCTATTTTAATTAATCTGTTTAGATTCTGTGTTTAGGTAAACTCTTTTTATGAATTCATTAATTTGTTGTTTAGTTCAAATCTTACATATAAAATCTAGGTTGCTGAATGATTTTGGGTCCCTTCTTGAGATCTTCCTTTCAAGGTTTCTTCCCCATCACATGTAGGGTGTTATTCCTTGCCACTGTCACCCAAGGCTTGCTAAGTTAAGACTGTAATAGTTATAAAGTAAAAGTGAAAAGCAGTATTTATACAGTGGTGCTTGAAAGTTTGTGAACCCTTTAGAATTTTGTATATTTTTGCATAAATGTGACCTAAAACATCATCAGATTTTCACACAAGTCCTAAAAGTAGCTAAAGAGAACCCAGTTAAACAAATGAGACAAAAATATTATACTTGGTCATTTATTTGTTGAGGAAAATGATCCAGTATTACATATTGGTGAGTGGCAAAAGTATGTGAACCTCTAGGATTAGAGTCAGGTGGTTTTTCCCAAAATCCAATGGGAATGACCATCAGGTGTGAGGGGGCACCCTGTTTTATTTAAGAACCGGGATCTATCAAAGTCGCTCTTCACAACACATGTTTTTGGAAACTTTTGGTTTTAAAAGAAAAGTGTTATTTTTGGAGCATAGGAAAACACTGCATTCCAGCATCAGAACCTTTATCCCATCTGTTAACATGGGGTGTGGTAGTATAATGGTTTTGTGAAAGTGTGAGACAATCTGTTCATGAACTGAAATCTAACTCAAGAGAAGATGGGTCATGCAGCAAGACAACGACCTAAGCACACAAGTCGTTCCTACCAAAGAATGGTTAAAGAAGAATAGTGTCATGGTTTTGGAATGGCCAGCCAAAGTCCTGCTCTTAATCCAATGGAAAATGTTGTGGAAGACCTGAAGCGAGCAGCTATGTGAGGAAAACCCACCAACATCCCAATGCTTGAAGCGTTTCCTTACGGAGGAATGGGCTAAATTCCTCAAGCCGGTGTGCAGGACTGATCAACAGTTACAGAAACTTTATAGCTTGGTGCAGTTATTGCTGCACAGGGGGGTCACACCAATACTGAAAAAGCAAAGGTTCACATACTTTTGCCACTCACTAATATGTAATATTGGATCATTTTCCTCAAAAAATCAATGACCAAGTATAATATTTTTGTCTCAGTTATTTAACTGGGTTCTCTTTATCTACTTTTAGGACTTGTGTGAAAATCTGATGATGTTTTAGGTCATATTTATGCAGAAATTTCGGAAATTTTAAGGGTTCACAAACTTTCAAGCGCCACTGTATTTTAGTTTGACTTTCATTATGTACCCATTAAAATGAAAAGTTATTTGGTGGATATAAGCACCCTTTATTTGAGTTAAACTGGACCAAAACTTGCAATAATTACTTTTTATCTGTGGTGCTATTCAGTCTAAGTATTTAGTGTGTTTAATATGTAGTGTTTATTAGAATAACATAGTAAATGATTGTGAATATTGTATGTTTAAGGTTTAGAAATGAGAAAAGAAGCTAAACCTTTTATCAATAATATTTCAGTTCTTGCGTGACTTTTTATGGTTCATTCATTTCCAGAAATGTCTCAGGTTTAAGTTTGATCCCATTGGAGGTTGTGTGCTTCTTTTCATTTAGAAAATTAACAAAATGTGCCATGTGACCAAACATCTGCATAAGACTATCGACTGGGTACTGGGAACAGCGCAGGAATCGCCTGAGTGCTCTGATTGAATATTTGTCTGTGAGCATTTACAGTAAATCAACTGGAAGCCTTTTTATTTCATTTGTCACCCATTTTATGTGGGCTTAGTAAAACTGGTTCTATTATACATCCATGCGTGGTCAGTTCTCTATTGTTCTTGTAATGGTGTCACTTAATACTTTCCTTTTTTATTTTCTTGCTGTCCGCTACAGAACAGCTTTTCTGTTCATGCATCCAAGAAACACAAACTGCACTACGCAATGACCTCATAGGCACAATAGGCACTTCTGTACACACAACATTAGCAATGAGTGAATTTCTGAGCTCAGCTCGGAGAGATTTAGCCACAGAGACCAAGCTGACATTTAGGTAACAATAAGCCTTTATTGACTTGTGTTAGATCTGAATGATGAAGCTAGCTAACTATTTACTCTGAATTTCTCATGGTAAGGATTGTCAAGGACGTAATTCAGTAAGATGACGATCACTGTTTAAAATGTCATTGGTAAAATCGTTTAATCAGGAGCTAATTCAGTGCGATAGGTAGGAAATAAGATCTGCTATTTAGTCAGAAAGCTCATGAAATGCGCTGTTTTAGCCAGTAAGTGTGTATTTCCGTTGCGGTTGTACTTTAGCCAATTACCCATGTTGCACATAAACTGCAGGCTACTGGCATGTTTCAGCAAAAAGAGAAGGCATAAGCCAATGCCCGGCTCCCCTGTTTATGTTCCCCACTGTGTGAAGTAGGGGTGGGAATTGGAAAGGACTTCACGATACAATACGCATCACAATACATAGGTTTACACCCCATTTAAAATGTATTTTTTCTTCCTTCAAAAAAATCGAGATGACTTGGAGCTGAAAGTCGTTGTAGTACATCACAAAAATAAATCGATTTTCCAGCACAGCCCTAGTGTAAAAACCCCACTTTATCCCCTTCCAGCAACGGAGGAGGGTCACAGGCCAGCGAGTGCCAGTTGTGTCTGTGGAGCATCTGCCCAGCCCAGGACCAGAGTCGGGATTTAAACTTTGCTTTCTATGGTAATGGATTTGGCATATTTGTCCTCTGTACCACCTAAGCAGATTAACAGATATTTGTTTAAAATCTTCCTGATTAGGTATCATCAATGATATCAAGATGTTTTTACTTTCATTTGTTTACACTGATCAGGGTTATGCTGTGCTTCTGTGCCTTTCCCCAGAGAAAACAGGCTGCAAAAATTGGGCTGGGTACGGGGTCCCTATTGTATTGATGGTAGATTATTGCCTGATCTGACTCCCCTCACTCGGACACAGCCAATTGTGTCTGCATGTGATGCCCAACCCGGCTGGAAGGCACCACCAGGACTAGTTTATTAAACTACTTATCCACCTAAGAGACCCATTATTTCAAAGTTATGATGAAAGCACAATATTTATACAGAGAATTGGTTCCAGAAGGCCGTTCAAACTCGGATTCGGAAAGTCGGAATCAAATTTCCCCATAAGAAGCAATATAAATAGGATTAATCTGTTCCCAATTCGCAAACTGTTGTTTTGTTGCATATTTCTATTTAATTCATGGCTAAAAGCATGAATAAAGCAAAAAAACATATTACAATAATAATAATCAGTAAATACATGAAATACAGTGGTGTGAAAAAGTGTTTGCCCCCTTCCCGAATTCCTGTTTTTTTGTACGTTTGTGAGACGTAAGTGTTTCCGAACATCAAACCAATTTAAATATTACACAGGTAAACACAAAATGCAGTTTTAAATGAAAGTGTTTATTATTAAGGGAGTAAAAAACTCCAAACCTGCATGGCCCTGTGTGAAAAAGTGATTGCCCCCCCTTGATAAAACATAACTATGGTTTATCACACCTGAGTTAACTGTCTCTAGCCACACCCAGGCCTGATTATTGCCACACCTGTTCTCAATCAGGACATCACTTAAATAGGACCTGCCTGACAAAGTGAAGTACACCAAAAGATACTTAAAAGCTACACATCATGCCGAGATCCAAAGAAATTCAGGAACAATTGAGAAAGAAAGTAATTGAGATCTATCAGTCTGGAAAGGGTTATAAAGCCATTTCTAAAGCTTTGGGACTCCAGCGAACCACAGTGAGAGCCATTATCCACAAATGGAGAAGACATGGAACAGTGGTGAACCTTCCCAGAAGTGGCCGACTGACCTAAATTACCTAAAGAGTGCAGAGATGACTCATCCAAGAGGTCACAAAATACCCCACAACAACATCCAAAGAACTGCAGGCCTCACTTGCCTCAATGAAGGTCAGTGTTCATGCCTCCACCATAAGAAAGAGACTGGGCAAAAATGGCCTGCATGGCAGAGTTCCAAGACAAAAACCACTGCTGAGCAAAAAGAACATTAAAGCTCGTCTCAATTTTTCCAGAACACATCTTGATGATCCCCAAGACTTTTGGGAAAACATTCTGTGGACTGACGAGACAAAAGTTGACGTCTTTGGAAGGTATGTGTCCCATTACATCTGGTGTGAAAGTAACACAGCATTTCAGAAAAAGAACATTATAGCAGCAGTAAAATATGGTGGTGGTAGTGTGATGGTCTGGGGCTGTTTTGCTGCTTCAGGACCTGGAAGTCTTGCTGTGATAAATGGAACTATGAATTCTGCTGTCTACCAAAAAATCCTGAAGGAGAAAATGTCCGGCCATCTGTTCATGACCTCAAGGCTGAAACGAACTTTGGTTTTCTGCCAGCAGGACAATGATCCCAAAACACACCAGCAAGTCCACCTCTGAGTGGCTGAAGAAAAACAAAATGAGGACGTTGAGTGGGCCGTAGTCAAACAAGTCCTGACCTGAATCCTATCTTGAGATGCTGTGGCATGACCTTTAAAAAGGCCGTTCATGCTGGAAAGGAAACCCTCCAGTGTGGCTGAATTACAACAATTCTGCAAAGATGAGCAGCCAAAATTCCTCACAAACGCTGTAAAAGACTCATTGTAAGTTATCACAAACGCTTGGTTGCAGTTGTTGCTGTTGCTAAGGGTGGCCCAACCAAGTTATTAGGTTTAGGGGGGCAATCACTTTTTTCACACAGGGCCATGTAGGTTTGAATTTTTTTATTTTCCCTTAATAATAAACACCTTCATTTAAAAAACACTGCATTTTGTGTTTACTGGTGTGTTGTCTTTGACTAATATTTAAATTGGTTTGATGTTCCGAAAACACTCACGTGTGACAAAAATGGCAAAAAAAAATAGGAAAATCAGAAAGGGGGCTAACACTTTTTCACACCACTGTAGGTGAAATATAAAGACATGAAATACGTGGTAAATAAGTGAAGGTACAGCTGAGGCGAACACAGCTTCAGTACGTCTTATCACTGGGACACTGAGATTTTGACTGATAGGACTGATATACATGTATAATATATAGTATATTATAATATAATATCCTGTACATAATATGCTCATGATCACATTTCTTCTTTTTTTGGGGGTTTTATGAAGATTGGTATACCATATCGGCATTGCATTTATCGCGACCGATCAGACTGGATCACGTGCAACGTCTTTGGAACATCGCACCATTGATTGTTTTATTTAGGGTGCCCATGTCCGAAGTCGGAATTTTTGTTTGAATTTGGTGGCAAAAAAATTCATACGGACCACGAAGAGGCGTTTGAATGCCGAGGTTCCACTGTATTTGTTTTCTGCCACTTCCGCGGCATTCGTCCATCAAAAGGGAACACCGTTTGACCTTCCCTCAGTCAGAAACTGCCAATTGTGTAATGATGACTCCTGCTAACCGAATATTTGCTGTCCTATCCCTATTTCCAGAAGGAGTCACATTTTTATAGCAGGGTATAATATTTACATTGAGCTATTGAGCAGTTATTTAGAGCACCTCCTCTGGGTGTTCACATGACTGTCTAGAACCATCAAAAATATTTAGCCTAAGCCTTAGGATGTTGCAGATAGACTTTTGCATATCAAGTCAATGAAGACATACCATAATAGCATAAAGAACGAAACACTTTAACTGCTGTGATGAGGCAGAGAGACAGACTTTCTGTCTCTGGCTCTAGAGGAGCGGTACAGAAGCCTGTCCTCCCTTGCCATCTCTCTCTCTCTCTCTCTCTCTCTCTCTCTCTCTCTCTCTCTCTCTCTTCCTCTGTGAGCATTCCAGAAGAGAGGGATCATGTAGCTTGGAGACCCGGGCGGCCCCTGACAGACATGACCCCGTTCTCAGCTCCCTGACTCATTGTGGGCCACAATGATGCCACACACATCAGCTTTCACCAGACCTTCTCCATCTCGCTCTCATTCCTTCTCTCAGCCTGTCACTTTCCTTATTCACTCGACTTTTTCCTCGCTAAACGGTTTCTCTCTTGCGCCATCCTTAATGTTTCCTCTTCTGTTCAGCCCTGCTTATTCCTTCGTTGAGTCGTTTAAAAGCGTATCTCTCCATATTCTGTCATGTACTTTTATAGTCCAGTTCTTTTAATGGCTTAGAATTCATATGTGGTTTGCAGTACTTTTTTAGTTTAGTTTATTTATATGGATCTATAATCAGTAGTAGGCAAGTCAGGTCAGGTCAAGTCAGATTTATTTCTGTAGCACTTTTTACCATGGAGCATTGTCTCAAAGCAGCTTTATGATGTTACATTATCTTCTAATACCTAGCAAGCCTAGGGCGACAGTGGCAAGGAAAAACTCCCTACATGTTATGAGGAAGAAACCTTGGGAGGCCCAAGACTCAAAAAGGGACCTGACCTCCTTGGATGACTTAGGTGATGAATGTAAGAATGAATGGAATCATGGTGGAAAATAAGTATTTGGTCACCCTCAAACAAGCACGATTTCTGGCTCTCACAGACCTGTAACTGCTTCTTTAAGAAGCTCTTCTGTCCTCCACTCGTTACCTGTGTTAATGGAACCTGTTTGACCTCGTTATCTGTATAAAAGACACATGTCCACAGCCTCAAACAGTCAGACTCCAAACTCAACCATGGCCAAGACCAAAGAGCTGTCGAAGGACACCAGGAAGAAAATTGTATACCTTCAGCCAGGCTGGGAAGAGTGAATCTACAATAGGCAAGCAGGTTGGTGTGAATATAATCAACTGTGGGAGCAATTGTAAGAAAATGGAAGACATACAAGACCATTGATAATCTCTCCCTCGATCTGGGGCTCCACATAATAGATCACTCAATCCCGTGGGGTCAAAATGATCATGAGAACGGTGAGCAAAAAATCCCCTAGAACCTTACACGGAGGGACCCTGATGATGACCTGCATCGCCCCTTACCATTACTGTCTCCAATTCTTTACCGTTCCTGATGACATGACCTGCAGAAGAGCGGGGACCAAAAAGTAAACAAAAAGGCGACCATCAGGAACAAACTTACGCTGAGAGGGGACTCGGATCCTGCCAGTGTCCAGACGTGCCCCCCTGCTTAAGCCAGTACACATGTCCAGGCCTGTCTGAAGTTTGCCAGAGAGCATATGGATGATCCAGAAGAGGATTGGGAGAATATCATGTGATCAGATGATGAACCAAAATAAAACTTTTTGTAGAAAAAACTTCAACTTTCGTCGTGTTTTGGAGGAAGGAAGAAATGCGGAGTTGCATCCAAGAACAACCATACCTAACTGTGAAGCATGGGGGTGGAAACATCATGCTTTGGGGCTGTTTTTCTCTGCAGAGGGGACAGGACGGGGGGGACTGATCAGTGTCGTTTTAAGGGAAGAATGACGGGACCATGTATCAGTGAGAGCATTGAAGATGGAACGTGGCTGGGTCTTCCCAGCATGGACAATGATCCCAAACCACAGTACCACTCGGGCAACGAAGGGAGTGGCTCCGTAAAAAGCATTTCAAGGTCCTGGAGTGGCCTAGCCAGTCCTCCAGACCTCAACCCCCATAGAACATTTGTGGAGGGAGTTTGAAAGTCCGTGTTGCCCCAAAAATCATTTTTACTGCACTGCTCTAGAGGAGATCTGCATGGAGGAAATGGGCCAAAATACCACTACAGTGTGTTTGTCCAAACCTGGTGAAGACTTACAGGACAAACGTTTGACCTCGTCATTGCCAACAAAGGTTATGTTTCTGTTACAAAGTATGGAGTTGAACCTAATTTATGACTAAATACTTATTTTCCACCATAATTTACAATTAAAAATTCTTAAAAAATTCTACATGTTGATTTTCCTGGATTTTTCTCATTTTGTTTCTCATAGGTGAAGTGTTAGCTATTTTTTGATGAAAATTACAGAACTCCTCTCATCTTTCTAAGTATAAGAAATTTGCACAATCATTGGTGGCTGACTAATACTTTTTGCCCCACTGTAAGTCTGTAGTAATAGTTTCAAAAAACATAAAACTAAGTAAATAAATATGTTGAATAAAACAATGTGTAAAAATATGCATATTGGCATCGTTTTGAGAGTCCTCGGTGGGAAAGTCCTTGGCGGCACGTTGACCCCCAGTCAACCGGAAGAGCAAGAGAGTTACTGCCCTCTTGGTGGTGCTGGAGCTGATGACGGAACAATTTTGAAGTGAAACTGAAGCGGAGGAATCATCTTAGGTGTGTGTGGGTTTGAACTTGATTACTGCTACTAGAATACAAGATCGGAGAGAACAAGAGAAAATGTCAGTTAGTTAAGGTTAAGAAGCACAGTGTCTATTAACAACCATGATGTCCATGTGTGGCACGAAACCTCCCCAGCATCAATAAGCAGTGTTGTAATTACATAGGCACAAAAGCTGCTCTTTACAAAATAATACAAAAGGAGCAGCCATTGGTGATGGCAGCAAGAAATAAACAACTTTCCCTTCAACACGAGGAAGATGGTCTTGTTAGAAGCCCATCCTCCTGTTCATTCACATTTGTCTGCTTGCTGAGCACTTTATAATTGAAACACCTGTACAAATACTTGTCTAATCATCCCAATCGTTGTGGCCAGCGGGATTATGAGAAAGCAGCTTCAATTACCTTCACATAAACCATTCTAATGGGAAAAAAAATGTTGATCTCACTGAAATCCATGACTTTGGTGATGGCAGCAAGAATAAAACTCCCTTCAACACGAGGAAGATGTCTTGTTAGAAGCCCATCCTCCTGTTCATTCATTTGTCTGCTTGCTGAGCACTTTATAAGAAACACCTGTACAAATACTTGTCTAATCATCCAATCGTGTGGCAGCGGATATGAGCCAGCAGCTTCAATTAGCCTTCACATAAACCATCTAATGGGAAAAACTGTGATCTCAGTGATTTCGACTGTCGGGTGTCCATTATTGCCAGACTGGCTGGTTTGAGAATTTTTATAACTGCTGAACTCCTGGGGTTTTTACACAAGACATTTTCTAGAGCAGTGTTTCTCAATCCTGGTCCTGGAACCCCACCGCTCTGCATGTTTTAGTGTTTTCCTGCTCCCAACGCACCTGATCCAACTACTCAGTTCATTCACAAGTATTGAGTTAAAGTGGGTGTGTTTAAACAGGAGAAGCGCTAAACTGTGCAGAGCGGTGCGGCGCCAGGACCAGGATTGAGAAACACTGCTCTAGAGTTTACTCAGAATGGTGCAATAAAGAAAAACATCCAGCACAGTTCTGTGAACAGAAACACCTTATTGAGGAGAGATTTCAATGAAGAATGGCCAGACTGGTTTGAGTGGACAGAAAGGCTATGGTAACTCGGATAACCACTCTGTACACTTGTGGTGAAGCATCTGGGAAAAGCATCTCAGAATGCACAACATGGTGATCCTTGAGGTGGATGGGCTACAACAACAAAGATGATGTCGAGTTTCACTTCTTTCAGCCAAAAACATAAAGCTTAGGCTGCAGTGGGCCCCAGTGCAGACTGGAAAAAATGTAGCCTGGTCTGATGAACCTTGATTTCTGCTGAGGCACAAAGATGTTAGGGTCAGAATTTGGATCATGAATCCATGTCAGAGGCAAGTCAAGTCAGATTTATTTCCATAGCGCTTTTTACAATGGAGCATTGTCTCAAAGCAACTGTGAAATTTTAGATTATCTTCTAATATCTATGTCCAATCCCAAATTGGGCAAGCCTAGGATGACAGTGGCAAGAAAAAACTTCCTAAGCGTTATGAGGAAGAAACCTTGGGAGGAGCAACACTCAAAAAGGGACCCATCCTCCTTGGGTGGTGTAGATGATAAATGTAAGAATGAAACTAATTTATCTAAACTAATAAGTCGTATAGTGATAGTTCAAATAAAATGTAAAATATGCACATCGGCATTAAGTAGTTTGATAAACAGAGTCACTCTAGTATCTTCAGTCTAAGCAGGAAAGTCCTTGGTGGAACTTGGTCCCCAGCCAACTGAAGGAGGGGGAGAGTTACTGCCCTCTGGTGTGGCCCGGGTATGCTGGGGCTGGAGCTGAAGCGGATGAGCATCACGTGCGGGGCTGGAACTGGTACATCCCAGTAACAAATGGACCCATCCTGCCTTATGTCAATAGTTGACACTGGTAGAGGTGATGTAATGGCATTGGGAGGGATTTCTCGGCAGACTATGGGCCTGTCAATACAAATCAATACAAAATACAAATCAGAACTGGGGATGCAAAGCATGGAAATGCAGCTGAAAATCTGCAGGGATTGTGAGATTCCACCATGCCAACATGAAGCAGAATCTCAAAGGAATGTTTCCAACATCTTGTGGAATCCATGCCACGAAGAACTGAGATTGGTTTGAGAGCTAAGGGAAGAGCTACCCAGTAAGAGTATAGTGTTCAGTGAGAGTGTTTCTTTAGTGATGTTCACTTTAGCCCCAGCACTGCCAAGCTGCCACTATTGGGCCATTGAGCAATGGCTTTATCCCTCAACTGCTTGTCAGATTGTATCAGTCAATCTGGAAAAGGATATCTTCTAAAGGATATTAATGTAATGTCAATATATCCTCCACCATTGCTTCCCCGTAGAGGATCATGCAGTAGCAGTCAGTTAGCTCATTAACAAGTTCCACAGAAAAAGGGAACAACATTTGTAGTTGATGATTCACAAAAGGTTTTGCAATGGAAATCTTTCAGATAACGGAGTGGTTGCAATTGAGTCAGGAAATGACCTATTGTAGTTCTTAAAGCCACTGATGGAGAGGTCGCTGGCTTTTCAGAGTAGCTGGTCATCTGGCTGGTCTAATAAGACATGCTTTTGCGGCAGAAGTCAATAAAAGGTTGATATAAAATTACTGCAGAGTCATGAATGACTTCTTGCAGTGTATGATGTGCTAAAGGCTCTAATACTCTTAGTTAGTACTTTTTAAAGTAGTTATTTAAATCTATAAATTTACTTTTATGTTTTGTTTGAAATATTGTACTTCACTACATTTTACATCACATATTTTACTGAGTAAACAAATGTTAATAAATATTGCAAAAAAAGAAAATGCTCCGGAGACAAGTCCAGTGAATGATGGGCAGGAGAACAAACTAGCATTAAAATCACAAGAAAGATGGAGACGGGCGAGTCAGATATCAATGGTGCAGAAACAGCCGACTCCGAAACCCTGTCAAATTCTGCTGCAGTTGTACTCAGATGAAATGAAGTGAACCCTTGATCATATTTTAAGGACCACTGTGCCTTCAAATGCAAGAAAAGCAACAGCTTTATGATGCTTTATTAAAGACAAGATCAGTGGTTGGTTTATTTCAAAATGTTTTATTGGCTTTTCAGCACCAAAATATTTATATGTTGTATGGCGGCATGTTTTAGTTTGCATATTATTTTGTATTGCACTTTAATTTGTAAAGGTTTTAATTAAAAACAATGAGTTTATCCCCTTGTCCTTTATGCACAGGATAGACCAACCTCCCACTGTTAAAAATTAACTAGTAACATTTAGAGCTACTTTTACTTGAGTAGATTTTTAGAGCGGTAATTTTAGTTGTACTTAAGTAACATTTCATCAGAGTAATAGTACTTTTACTTGAGTTATAGAATATTTTAGGACTCTTTCCACCTCTGGTCAGGGCAGTCATTGACTTAAAAAGGGGGATAGTCTTTGTGGATTTACCTACATCCAACCCTAACAGGATTTGGTTGGTTGTGTTATGGGCTATTGATTATTGACCCTAGCATGAGGTAATGTCTACTAAGAAAAATACAAAGCACTTTTGTAAGTCGCTCTGGATAAGGGCATTTCCGAAATGCTGAAAGTGTAAATGTAAAATGACATTTTGTACATGGAGTCCATGGAAATGATCATGCCAAACTCTACACAGGCTATAACTCGAGGCCAGGATCAAACCCAGAACACTGGAGCACTGAAACACCAACACTACTTGCCACACCTGTTCCATTTGCAACTGGTTACCATCATGGCTTCGTTTTCTTTTTATCCTTTGCACTGTTTATTTCACAAAGACTAGGGCTAGAACAGTGGGTAAGTCATATTTATGGGATCACCATCACACTCTGGCTTATCATTATAACTTTTGCTCTCAGGCCATAAAATGATATCATAGTTTCGTTCCCTTTGCTGCAGATATCAGCTTTAATCCAAACAAATGACTCACTATAGCGTAATGAGTGGAGTACCATATTTTTGGCAGAGCTCTGAGACGGTTTCTTCTGAGGACTCTTTTGCTAGGGTGTGCTACAGTCCACGCAGAGCCATATGTTTATGTAACATTAGGTTGTGTAGCTCTAGGTTGTTTACGTCTGGATCTTCCCAGAAGTGTCTGCTTAAATTCGGACCACTGTTAAAGGCAGGGGATCTCAGCCGAACCCCTTCGACCCTACTACTCACTTTAAGTACCCCTTGAGATGTTAAGGAGGCTAACATTAAGTGAGCATGCTTCAGAATTATTACAACTATTATTACTTTTAACAGCCACATGTACCCTAATAAAATCACCCAGTCCTTTTGAAATAGTGCCTGTTTTGTCTGAGCAGGCTGAAATAAAAATTTTATTTGCACTTTCCATATGGTCCCAACTTTTCTGATTTGGGGTTGTAATATTTTACTGTTATGTATTATTATTTTTTTTTACTCGTAAGGTTAACCACTACTTTCAACTACAGGAACCCTCAGGGAAAATGGGTGGGGTCCCTGCTTTAGGGCAAGTTCCTTTTTGAACCCTGCTTATCCTGCTCAGGGTTGTAGGGGGTCCTGGAATTCATCAGGCACTGGAACAGTGCTTCTTGGATGGGATGGCAGTCCATCGCAGGGTTCTATCTCCATACCACCGGGTCACAAACCCTGTCTGGAGCTTCTGTTTTCAGTAACTGGCTCTTACCCCAGAGCCAGCGAAGAAAGTTGCTATTATAGTGTGATGAAAACTAACGCTTTGGTTTTATCCTATGCATTTGTAGCTTCATTTGTGATCAGATCAAAACACAAACCTCTGCTGAATGAGGCTCTAGGTGAGAACTTTGTGCTAAAACCTTTGTGTGTCTTTGCAAAGGTGGATTGACTTCTTCACATTTATATAAACAAACAATGATTTCCTTAACCAGGGTACCCAGAATTTGCATAGCCTAGCTCCTAGGTGTGCATCAGCCCAATGGAAAGCTGTGACAAAGTGAGTTGTGCTGAAAGGGCTCTAGAAGTCTCTTTCTGTGAGCAACGTATTGTCCAATACATCTGCCATTTATTAGAAACATCTTGAGCTTTGCATGCCATTAGTGAATGTCTGAACAAGTGAACAAATAAGTGAAAATTCGTGATTGCAGACATCTTTGGCTAAATATTTTCTTTTTTATCTGTTCCAGGGCTAAGTACTTCAGAGGGAGGAAGCTGAATGGTGATTATGAGATCCGTGTGGAGCAGGTGAGTTTGATATTCATTCATTCATTCAGTCAGTCAGTCAGTCATCGTCAGTAAACAGGGGTCTGTGGTGGGTCTGAGTGGATACTAGACAGCAGGAATGCACTCTGGGTATCACAAGACTCTGCACTCACTCATTTACACACATACACATTGGGACTATATGAAAAATACAAAAAAAAAAAAAATTGTGTTCCTTATATTTACTTTGATTTTTATTCCATTGCAGACAGTATGAACCCAAGATGTTTGTTCTGATCAACTTCTGATTTAATTTGTTAATAAACCTCCATTCTCATTTCAGGCCTGTAACCCATTCAAAAAATAGTTGAGACAGGCAATTTAGGGGTATTAATGGAAAAAAAACTAAATGAGTTTTTCCTTGCCACTGTCGCCCTAGGCTTGCTCAATTTGGGATTGGACGTAGTTATTAGGAGATAATCTAACCTTGTAAAGTTGCTTTGAGACAATGCTCCATTGTAAAAAGCGCTATATAAATAAATCTGACTTGACTTGACTTGACTTGATGGTATGATTTCAAACAGGTGATGTCAACTGGTGATTAAAATCGTGATTTGGTACAAAATCAGTATCCACAAAAGCCTGAGCCTTTAAGTAAAGATAGCCAGAGGATCTCCAGTTTATCAACAGATGTGTGAGAAAATTATTGACATGTTTAAAAACAATGTTTCTCAAAGAAATATGGAAGGCATTTACATATTTCTCCCTCTACAGTGGATAATATCATTAATGATTTAAAGAATCTGGAAGAATTTCAGTCTGTAAAAGTCAAGGGCACAAGCCTAAACTGAAGAGGGGTGATCTCTGATCCCTCAGACACTGCATCAAGAATCATCATTCATCAGTAACTGATAGAACCACATGGACAAGGGATTACTTTATCAAACCTTTATCAAGCTCTACAATACAGAGTTGCATTCACAAATGCCACTTAAAATGTTACTGGTCAAAAAAAGAAGCCTCATGTTAACCATGTCCAGAAGCGCTGTCGACTTCTCTGGGCTCTGAGGCATCTAGGATGGACCATCAGTTCAAACGGGGATGGTGCTCAGACCAATCAGCAATCCAAATCTTTCTTAGTGAGCTCCAAAGATGAAAAGGATCATCCAGACTGTTATGAGGAACAAGTCCAAAAGCCAGGCTCTGTCATGGTATGGGGTCGGGTCAGGGCCCTTGGTAAAGATCATTTACATTTCTGTGATGCAGCATTAATGCAGAAAAGTACACTGAGATTTTAGAGCAACATAAGCTGCCTTCAAGACGACATCTTTTCCAGGAAGGTCCATGCATTTTTCAACAAGACGAGGCAAAAGAAGCCAAATCAGAAACAGTTAGGACTGAAATATGGAAATCCCTTCCATTAAGGAACATTGTTTTTAAAGAATTCAATTACTTTCTTATACATTTGTTGATAAACTGGAGATCATCCGCCCATTTTTAATCCTCAAACACTCAGCCTTTCCTGGTTGCTGCTTTTGTACCAAATCATGATTGTAATCACTTGCTGACATCACCTGTTTGAAATCACATCGTTATTTAGTTTTGGTTTTTTTTACCTCATTAGTAGCAATACATTTCCCCGTCCCATCTTTTATTTGGAATGTGTTGCAGGCCTGAAATGCAGGAATGGACGTTTATTAGCAAATGAAATTAGGCTGATCAGACAAAATGTTCAGTATCTTGGGTTCATACTGTATGCAACTGTGGGGGGCATGTCCAAACGCTATTGTTCACCTGCAGGGGCGTGTCCAAACACTTTTGGCCGCTTGTGGGGGCATGTCCAAATACTTTTGGGGTACGTTTGGGGGCATGTCCTAATACTTTTCCTTGCTTCTGTATCAGTAGAAGCAATAACAGGTCACGGAGTGCTCTGTGATGACATCATCGATTTCAGTTGCAGTTTGAATTTTGTCGGTTGGGATTTGAATCTGAACGTTTCCTTAATGCATTTTTATGGGAGATTTTTTATTTTTAAACTTAAATCTATTAAAAACGATAAATGGGATCGACTCCAAAAGTCATAGCGCCCCCCACAGAGCGATTCTCTACGTACTGGTGTTTGAACCATGTCTGTACGGTAAGCGGTTCGACTCCTATTAATCACAGAAATGTGTGGAAGAAGATGAACCGCCAACAATTAGTTTGAGATAACAATAATATTAATAATAAAATAGTTTAAAATAATAAGGAGAATAAGAAGAAAATAGGGAACAGCAATACAAACTATTATTATTATTATTATTATTATTATTATTAATATTATTATTATTATTATTGTCATTTTCATTGACTTAATTGTCAACTGAAATGTTTAAACACTGTAATGTTTTAGCAAACCTTCTGTGTTTGTGTTAGCATTTGAGAGAATGCTTTAATCTGATAAGTTAAAAAGTCGGAGCAATTTGCACTAATCTTATCAGGCTACATAATCCTACTTCAGTGTCTGATCTTGCTTCTTTCGAGAAATAAATGTTTATGGACGCTGATTACCGTCTCCCAGTGGAGTCAGATCGTTTGACTTCACATTAATCTTGACTTATCATAATTCTAAGTAACAGAATCTTAAAACGTTAACTATTAAGCAAGTTTCCTTGTGGTTTTTCACTTGTAGTGTGTTTTCAATCCGCCAGCATACCCGCATGCAAGCGTAGCGCTCGGTTATCGTGTGTTTACAATTTTTCCGCTTGCCTACACCAGCATTACCAATAGCCACAGCATGCAGGTCCAGCCAGAGTCTAGACACTTGTTATTTAAGCAGGGTGATAACATCGCACGGCTTTTGCAATACATCTGTAAGCCATCAAGAGGACGTGGCCTGCGTCGGGAGCCGCTATGATGTTTTATGGGAGAGGAAGATCGAAGCAGAAGGAAAGGTTTAAAGGCAGGTTGTTTGCTTTGCACCCGTTGTTGCGGTCGCTGTCTGCGGGAAACGGATGGTTAAAAAGTGAACAAAAGAAGTCATTTCGAAACTATTTCAACCCAGCCTTGGTAAAAAAAAATGTGCGTTTAATTAGGTACTTTCAATATTCAGTGGAAGAGCCCAGGGCTCATATTTGAGGCCCTTCCACACACCACAGAGCAATTCGGTTCCGACCCTAATAGCAAACACCAACCAAATATACATGTCTGTCTTTTCTCTTGTTTCTATGGGTCTTTATTTTAGGATGCCAGTGTTACACCTTGCTTACAAGTTTGGGCACTTTAAAATACAATACCACTATCACAGTCAACCACTGTGCTAGTTCTCCTGCTTAAGAAGATGAGAGAGGTCAGTAATTTTCATCATAGATACACTTCAACTATGAGAGACAAAATGAGAAGAAGAAAAATCCAGGAAATCACATTGTAGGATTTTTAAAGAATTTAATTGTAAATCATGGTAGAAAATAAGTATTTGGTCACCCACAAACAAGCAAGATTTCTGGCTCTCACAGACCTGTAACTTCTTCTTTAAGAAGCTCTTCTGTCCTCCACTCGTACCCTGTATAATGGCAGCTGTTTCTGTTTGACCTCGTTATCTGTATAAAAGACACCTGTCCACAGCCTCAAACAGTCAGACTCCAAACTCAACCATGGCCAAGACCAAAGAGCTGTCGAAGGACACAAGGACGTTCGAAAATTGTAGACCTGCAGCAGGCTGGGAAGAGTGAATCTACAATAGGCAAGCAGATTGGTGTGAATAAATCAACTGTGGGAGCAATTGTAAGAAAATGGAAGACATACAAGACCATTGATAATCTCCCCCGATCTGGGGCTCCACAACAAGATCTCATCCCGTGGGGTCAAAATGATCATGAGAACGGTGAGCAAAAGTCCCAGAACTACACAGAGGGGACCTGATGAATGACCTGCAGAGAGCTGGGACCAAAAGTAGCAAGGCTACCATCAGTTAACACACTAATCCGAGAGGGACTCAGATCCTGCAGTGCCAGGCGTGTCCCCCTGCTAAGGAAGCCAGTACATGTCCAGGCCCTTCTGAAGTTTGTCAGAGAGCATATTGATGATTCAGAAGAGGATTGGGAGAATATCATGTGGTCAGATGAAACCAAAATAGAACTTTTTGGTAAAAACTCAACTCGTCATTTTTGGAGGAAGAAGAATGCTGAGTTGCACCATACCTACTGTGAAGCATGGGGGTGTACAATTAAATTTTAAAATATACTCATAGTAAATATGTACTCACTTTCAAGGTAAGGCATGTTAAATTTCCCATTTTTGGCATACATTGTGTATTTCATTTACGATGAAACACTACTCATGTGATGCATTCGGTTGGGTGGCCACTTCACTCAGACTCTTTAGGTCTTGCTAAAAATCTTGTCTCATCCTTTTAGGGATTCTTCACAGGGTTGCCACATAGTCTATACCTGTATAACACTGAGGACAGAGCTATTTTAGATTCCTGTTTTGCTCTCTATAGCATCAAACCCTTACCATGACAAATATCCAGAAGCTGAACGCTATGGTAAAACCATTTCTCCGTCTTGTCCATTAGCCAGTGCCTACGTGCTTGGCTTGTGTATTATCACCCCTCAGTCCTGCTGCCTTATAAGGAGGATATGAGGTTTCTCAGACACTGCTTCAAGCTTTAGACCACCCAAAAAGCACCAAGAGGCTTTTCTGCTGTTGTTGAAACTGGAGAGGGGAAGAAAAATAGCGACTTTTTTCTCTAATGCTTTATAACTGGAATTAGAGTTTATCTTGCACTTAATAAATCGTTATTATCACTGGTATCATCACGCATGGAGGGAAAACATCTTCCTTTCAGTTCTTGGGCCATGGGTATGAACATTATTATGTATTTCAACATTACACTCTACTCAGCTGGTACTGTTACCCGGATCCCTGTGGTGCTGGTGGAGTGTTAAGACTATGCTACCTGAACACCAAAGCATCCTCTTTTACCTCCACTTATCCTGGTCAGGGTTGTCAGGGTGGGTCTGGAGCCTAAATAGGGAATTACTGGGCTCAGGTAGAGGTAAACCCTGGACAAGGCCTGACTTCCACTATGCAAGCCCCACCCAGGATTCGTACCCAGGTATTCAGGAACATTTCCAGCAGTTAGTTGGATTAGTATGTACAATGGACAAGCACAATCTCAAGACCTTGGTGGAACCCTTGACAGAACTGATACTGATATCAAGGCGTCGATGCTGTTTGCTGAAAGAATCGCCGAAACAGATCATAGAGTTAATAGTTTGGGTATAAAATATCCAGTCATGTTTGGAATAAAGATAGAAACAGCCTTGTGGGAAAAGAAAGAACTTGCATCAAATGGTCTGGATCAAGACATTTGGAAGATTGGACTGATCTGAGGTTGGGCAGGTTGTCAGTGAAAACATCTGCTCGACAGGCCTGTGTTCTCACCGAGGTTCTGCTCTGTGCAGCTGGCCCAAAATGCAGCAGAGTTAGGAGGAGGTTATCCATACCCTTTCAGTCTTGTGCCCATAGTGAGATGTCAACCATGTGGGTAGATACTCTGCATGATTTCAGGCAGATGGTGAAAGCTTGGTGTCAATGCAGGTCTTGCTTATAAGTAGATATATACAATGTTAAATGGAATTTCCACCAGGTCATGTGAAGTTCTTTATGTTATGATTACTCTATATTTAGTATACGAACACACCATCCCAAGCTACTCCTTGTACAGAGTTCGAATGGTCTATATATACAACTCCAAATCAGAAAGAAGTTGGGATAGAATGGAAAATGCACATTGCTTACATTTCCGTTGATTTGTCTTCCATTGCAAGACAGTATGAACCTGAGATATTTCAAGTTTTGTCTGGTCAACATTTCATTTATTAATAAACGTCTATTCCTGCATTTCAGACCTGCAGCACATTCCAAAACAGTTGGGAGCAACGTTACCATTCCTTCTCACAACACTTAAAAGGCATTTTGGCACAGAGCATAGCAAGTGATTTAGTGTTTCAGGTGTTATTTTGTCCAATTCTTAATGCAAACATGTCTTAAGATGTGTAACAGTACGGGGTCATCGTTGTCATATTTTTTATTATCAAAATTTCTACACGTTCTCTGTTGGGGGCAGGTCAGTCCAGTACCTCTACCACCTTCTTCCGCAGCCATGCATTTGTAATGTGTGCAGCATGTGGTTCTGCATTGTCTTGTTGAAAAATGCATGGACGTCCCTGTGAAAGATGATGTCTTGAAGGCAGATTATGTTACTCTAAAATCTCAGTATACTTTTCTGCATTAATGCTGCATCACAGAAGTGCAAATGATCTTTACCAAGGGCCCTGACCCAACCCCATACCATGACAGAGCCTGGCTTTTGGACTTGTTCCTCATAACAGTCTGGATGATCCTTTTTGTTTTTGGTCTAGAGCACACTGTGTCTAAGTTTTCCAAAAAAAGATCTGGAACACTGATTGGTCTGACCACAATATACATTTCCACTGTGTGATGGTCCATCCCAGAGTCCAGATAAGTTGACGCCTGTTCTGGATATGGTTAACATGAGGGGTGTTTTTTGTACAGTAAAGTTTTAAGTGGCATTTGTGAATGTAACTCACAGCTCCTGAGATCCCTGGTTCGATCCTGACCTCTAACGCCCTCTGTGTGGAGTTTGCATGTTCTCACTGTGTCCGCATGGGTTTACTCTGGATACTCTGGTTTTCTCTCACCATTCTGCAGATAACAGGCAAAAAGGATGACCAATCAGAATGTCTCTGTGCCACAACATGATGCTGATATTTTTGAAAGACTGCAGGACTTTGAATCTACAGGAACTAAGTAGGGATTGTCCCATAAGAAATAATAGGTATTTTACTCTTCTGAATATTTGTTTCTAAGCTAGTTTCACATGCGAGGTCCATCCACCATGGTAGCCTAGGGGTTGAGATACTTGGCTATTGACCAGAAGATCCATTGTTCAAATCCTACCTCTGCCAAGCTGCCATTGTTGGGTCCTTGAGCAAGGTCTTTGACCCACAATTGCTTTGTCTGAAAGTTTGTTTCAATTGTAAGTTGCTCTGGATAAGGGCATCTGCTAAGTGACATAAATGTAGATGGGTTTGACTGTACTTCATGGCATTGTACACAGTACTGCTAGATTATTTATATTCTGTCCAATTAATTATATTATATCCAGCTGTCCCATATTGGAGCTTGGATTCTCTTAGTTTCCTCTCAGGGAGTTTTTCCTTGTCTTTGTTGCATTTGGCTGCTTATTTGGGATCTTGACTTTTTGTAAACCTGCTCTGCAACAATGTTTTGTTATTCCGTACACTTTATGATTAAATGAAAAACATGAACTTGATGTATTATTGTCACATGCCATCTTTTCAACATACAGTGGTACCTCGGTTCTCAACCACCTCGGAAATCGTTGAATTCGGTTCTCGACCCATTTTGACTAGAAAAATTTGTCTCAGTTCTCGGCGTTTGCTCGGTACTCCGTGCAATTTCTTAAACTTGTATGCGCAGAAACTCGATTCGCGAGTCACAAGTCACGATTCAGTACTGAATTTGTAGTGCAAATAAGTCAAATAAGACCCTAAAATGGTTAGTTTATAAGAGCCAACAGAAAGCAAAACAGGAATGGAATCCTATTGAACACAGGCTGCAGTTAGCTTAGCAGCTATGCTGGCGCCAGTAGTAAGTGTTTTTCTTTTACAGTGGTGCTTTGTGAGCCCTTTAGAATTTTCTATATTTCTACATAAATATGACCTAAAACATCATCAGATTTTCACAAGTAGATAAAGAGAACCCAGTTAAACAAATGAGACAAAAATATTATACTTACTCATTTATTTATTGAGGAAAATGATCCAATATTACATATTAGTGAGTGGTCCTGGTCCGATGTAGCAAATCAGACCCAAACCATGATACTACCACCACCATGTTTCACAGATGGGATAAGGTTCTTATGCTGGAATGCAGAGTTTTCCTTTCTCCAAACATAACGCTTTTCTTTTAAACCAAAAAGTTCTATTTTGGTCTCATCCATCCACAAAACATTCTTCCAATAGCCTTCTGGCTCGTCCACGTGATCTTTAGCAAACTGTAGATGAGCAGCAATGTTCTTTTTGTGGCTTTCTCCTTGCAACCCTGCCATGCACACCATTGTGTTGTTCAGTGTTCTTCTGATGGTGGACTCATGAACATTAACAATAGCCAATGTGAGAGAGGCCTTCAGTGGCTTAGAAGTTACCCTGGGGTCCTTTGTGACCTTACCAACTATTACACGCCTTGCTCTTGGAGTGATCTTTGTTGGTCGACCACTCCTGGGGAAGGTAACAATGGTCTTGAATTTCCTCCATTTGTACACAATCTGTCTGACTGTGGATTGGTGGAGTCCAAACTCTTTAGAGATGGTTTTGTAACCTTTTCCCACCTGATGAGCATCAACAACTCTTTTTCTGAGGTCCTCAGAAATCTCCTTTGTTCGTGCCATGATACACTTTCACAAATATGTGTTGTGAAGAGCAGACTTTGATAGATCCCTGTTAAATAAAACAGGGTGCCCACTCACACCTGATTGTCATCCCATTGATTGAAAACATTTAACTGGGTTCTCTTTATCTACTTTTAGGACTTGTGTGAAAATCCGATGATGTTTTAGGTCATATTTATGCAGAAATATAGAAAATACTAAAGGGTTCACAAACTTTCAAGCGCCACTGTACTTTTCAATCTCAATCCTTTACTCACTAAATTACCTGAGATTTTTCAACATTTTGTTATAAAATAAGCTTTGTCTTAAAGATTGTGGCCAACTGTAGGTTAATGTAACTGGTTGAAACATTAACTTACTTATCATTATTTTTTGTAGCGTCCGATATGATACAGTATAGATGCTCTAACAAACACTCGTTAAACTCCTCAGTTCATGACACATGTAACTTATGATGGATTTGTTGAACATATCCCCATCATAAATCAGGGAGCTCCTGTGCAATATAACTCCATTAATGCATTATTCCTTGTGGGAAAAATGTACTCGTCATTTTTGGTTCTCGACTAGCCTTTTGGTACAAAATAACAACGAGAACCGAGGTACCACTGTATATGTTTTTACCGAAAGTTAGTCCCCACAGTGATATTTTCGAAATCCAGTGGAAAGCCTTAGGTGGTGGCTGATCTAGCGCTTGTGGAACCAAGTCTATTTTCATGGTCATGGTTTGAATGCTATTTGGGTGTCGTACTCGTCTGCCATCTAAAAGGAGTCTGAAACCTGGTGGAAGCCTGCCTAAAGTCATTACATTCCTTAAACGCCGGTGTGTTTACAAGCCATGTAAATAGCTCTATAAATAAAAATCCATATTTTTATGCAGGTGTTTATAGAGCTCTGATTGCACTCGCCTATATATAGAATCCTGCTGCACAGTTAGCACACGGAGCTGAGAAAATCGTGTTTTATATAATGAACAACGAGACTAATAGAAAGTATTTTTAAGGAAGAAGTTAAGTGCATAGAAGGAAACGGCTCATTCGTGACTGGGCATGAGTGCAGTGGGTTTTTCTTCTAAAGGAAAAGCTCTACCTCAAGTGGAAATGCTGCTTTTGCTGATGTTCTGTGCCAAATATGAGTTATGAGCTCATTATTTCTGGTTTGCCCAAGCATTAGACATTACAGCATCAGACATTTCGGTGTGCTTTTCAAATCAGATTGGAGTTATGACATGATTGTCCACATGGTTGATGTCGAAATTCCTGAATAATTATTCACGTCTCAGTACCGAATGCGCTGTCCTTAAAGCATTCTGTTAAAATAAACAGCTTATTTGAAACACTTGTCGAAAAGGGAAGTAAGAAGCACTCACACTCACTTCAACTTCACACACTTTCCATGCACGATGAATCCAGGTCAGGTTTGTGGGGTTTTTGCTAACTGGCAGCACAGGGTGCAAGATGGGGTCTAATCCTAGTCAGGGTTGCTGGCGAACCTGTATCTACCAGTCCAATTTGGAATTACAACTGTAGATTGAACCAATTCTATGGTAATTTTTCGCATAATGCACGTACTACAGTGAGGTGTGTAATATTTGTGCAGATTTTCGACTGTAGCTGGGACATTACGATCTAAAATAAAACTTCATCCACTCAGATCTTCTGTCCTGTGAGGCTGGGGACCAGTGTAGTGATTAATGCTGGTTTGTGCAGCCAACAACAGCAAGTCCTGTGCTTAGCACTAAGCTTTGGCATAATGCTAGTGGATCCAGGACTTGCGAGAACAAAATGGTGCTCCTTAACAAACATACTTCTCAAGCCGTAGGTGGAGTCTCTCAGATGAGGAGCGAGATCATGCGGCCTCGTTGTGATGCAAGGACAGCAAAATCAGAAGGGCTTAGAGGAGTTTCATTTATTGAAATGTTATCTCTGGGCTCTATGACACAAACTTGCATGTTGTTGCTTGCTTTTGAAGTAGTGAGCGTTTTCACTGCGCTGAAAGTTAATATAACCACACCCCCTCCGTGTTGTGATTGGTCTCCTCAAAGAGCCAGTCATGTGTAATACTGTCCACAAAAGACATAAAAAAAAAAAAATCTCATCAGGATACAGTCCAAATACGAGACTTATGAAGCGACCAAGTGGAAATGTGCGAAGCTTATTTTGCAATAAAGTGTTGAAAAATCTCATGTAATTTAGTGAGTAATGAATTGAAAGTGAAAACTAAAAACAAAACACTTACTCTATTGGTGAACTCAGGGTGCTGGCTCAGCCGGCTCAGCTTGGCTGGCTCAGCCAAGAGGATTCAGTTTTCCTTTTTATGTTTGGTTGACTATAATCCCTAATCTTTTTAGGACCCATAGAGACGTGTTTGCATTAAGAATACAGTACTGTAGATGTAAAAATAAAGAAACACACGACAGACTCAGCACTGAGCAATGGCTAGTGTGAATCTGAATAACTCTGTACTGAATAGTGAATCATGAGTAGTAAATCGAGTTTCAGCTTGTTATATACAGTGGGGCAAAAAAGTATTTAGTCAGCCACTGATTGTGCAAGTTCTCCTGCTTAGAAAGATGAGAGCGGTCTGTAATTTTCATCATAGCTACACTTCAACTATGAGAGACAAAATGAGAAATTGTAGGATTTTTTTTTTTTTTTTTAGGATTTTTAAAGAATTTAACTGTAAATCATGGTGGAAAATAAGTATTTGGTCAATACTCCATACTTTATAACTCAACACTTTGTAACATAACCTTTGTTGGCAATGACAGAGGTCAGACGTTTCCTGTAAGTCTTCACCAGGTTGGCACACACTGTAGCTGGTATTTTGGACCATTCCTCCATGCAGATCTCCTCTAGAGCAGTGATGTTTTGGGGCATCACAGACTTTCAACTCCCTCCACAAATTTTCTATGGGGTTGAGGTCAGGAGACTGGCTAGGCCACTCCAGGACCCTGAAATGCTTTTTACGGAGCCACTCCTTCATTGCCCGAGTGGTGATATTCTCCCAATCCTCTTCTGGATTCATCCAGATGCTCTCTGGCAAACTTCAGATGGGCCTGGACATGTACTGGTTTAAGCAGGGGGACACGCCTGGCACTGCAGGATCCGAGTCCCTCTCGGCGTCAGTGTGTTACGATGGTAGCCTTTGTTACTTTTGGTCCCAGATCTCTGCAGGTCATTCATCAGGTCCCTCCGTGTAGTTCTGGGATTTTTGCTCACCGTTCTCATTGATCATTTTGACCCCACGGGATGAGATCTTGCGTGGAGCCTCAGATCGAGGGAGAAGAGGAGATTATCAATGGTCTTGTATGTCTTCCATTGTCTTACAATTGCTCCCACAGTTGATTTATTCACACCAACCTGCTTGCCTATTGTAGATTCACTCTTCCCAGCCAGGTGCAGGTCTACAATTTTCTTCCTGGTGTCCTTTAAGCAAGTACGTCGAGTACTGAGCAAACGGAGAACCGAGACAAATGTTTCCACTTCAAGTACAAGGCTGATGATAAAACCAAGTGGACAATGTGTGGCTGTAGTGGTCTAGTAGTTAAGGTTCAAAACTATGAACCAGAAGGTCAAGGGTTCAAGCCTTGGAACTGCCACTTTTGTGTCCTTCAGCAAGACTGCTAACCCACAGTTGCTCGTATTGTACATTGTATTTCTGTATCAGCTGTAAGTCGCTCAGGAATCAAACGAGTTCCCCATGAACGGATAAGACTCCCTGATGTAAGCTGTTAAACAAGCCAAGCGCACCAGCTGTATAAAATCATCCTAAATAGTTCTCTCGCCAAGGCCTTAAATTAGTCTCGTATTATAGACCCTGCTCACCTGGCAACCCTGTGTGGAGCGCCAAAGGGAAAAGAGACGAAAATTTCCATACACTCACCTCCGCTCACATGCTCCATTACATCATTAGCTACTATTCATTGGCTTAGCTTGACAGTAACAGATACGAGCTCTTTCATCCAGACGAACGATCCTGTTAGATTAGAGTCGGGTTCGATTATTACTATAGAAGAGAGGAAAAATGGAATTGTAAGAGAATGCAAAATGAAATCTCTGACTAATCGTGTGTGTTTGTTATTAAATTAGACTAGCGTGCAGCAGTGTGCAGTCATTAAGACATGTTTTTCTAATCGAGGTACCATTAACGTCATTACACAATCACAAATGACATGATATTATTGATTTATAACCTCATGCCCCGTAATAGCAATAAAAACTAATTGGATTACAGGGAGTCCCCGCCTTAAGATGGGGATAAGTTCCGACAAATCCATCATAAGTTGAATTGTAGAGTAAATTGAGGAGTTAAATATATACTGTATATATCATAGTATATTTTATAATAATTTAATTTAAGTAAAGAACAGCGCATGTGCATCGCAGGGTTTTCGTACACTCACAAACCAACCTTTGACTTTTATCCAGACCCTTGTGGACTGTCCAGCAGCTGGCTCGTACCAAGTGAGCAGACCTGGAGTTCTTTAAATAGTACACACCAAATACCAAGAGAATAGTCAGCTCAGTGATGCTGTAGTCATACAGGTGGAATTGCAAACACAAATAAGCAGGCAATAAAGAGCAGAACCCTACTGAGCTGGTGGACCAGTAGAATAATCCTAAAAACCAGACACACCTCTGAGACGGGCTGAAATTGTCCTAAGTATCATCAAACACTGGCAACAGGAATTATATGAGGAAGGTAAAGTTTGATGATTAGAACAGGTTCAGGGTTGTGAATGGCCTGGGAATGTGTGTCAGGTGCGAAGCGGGTACCTACCCTGAACATGGTGCCAATCTGTCACATGGAACGAAATAACAATGAGAACCGAATTACCACAGTATATTTTTTAACGAAAGTTAGTTCCCACAGTGATACTGACTGGAAGGCACTGGTGGGGCTTGAACCCATGTCAGCATGGTGGTGGGCTAGTATATTCGACCGCTGTTCCACAAGAGCACCAATCCCAAATTGTAGAATAGGAAACTATTTGGAATCTGAGTAATGAGTAAATGAAATTCGTTACTATACTTAAGTAGTTTTTTTTGTGTATCATTACTGAAGGACGTCCACTACATTTCAAAGTCAGATTTCTTACTTCTTACTCCACTACATTATCTTCTCATCTGTTGTTCTTTTTGGCTTAAGAGTGAAAGATGGGAGAAGCAAGCACACCAATCTGAGCATAGCTCACACTTTGTTCTAAACTTGTCTTGACCTGTTGGACTAATTAATGGCATTCTGTTAAAAGATAGGTGTACCAAGGGTGACACTGGAGTCTTTTCACCTTAAAGTAGTTGATTAAGCAAGAGTCCTGTTACACAAATGGTAACAGGACATGTGAGCCATAATAAATCCTGGTACTTTTGATACTTAAGTAGATTTGAAGGTAAATACATTTGTACTTTTACTCAAGTGGAGCTCTAAAGGAGGGACTTCTCCTTTTACTGGAGTAATATTTTACCTTGGGTATCTCTACTTTAACTCGCGTACATGGTTTCTCTACTTTTGTCCAGTGGTAAGAGACATCTGCTGGAATGGGCAGTTCCTCAGGGCTTAGGTTTGAATTGAAGAGGTGTGAAGGTCGGGTGATGTGTTCCCGAAACTCTGTGATGGACTGGCACCCTTTCCAGCGCGTTTGTTCATTCCACTGGGGTGATTTTAGCGACCAACTAACCTAACGCATGTTTATGGAATGCGGGAGGAAACTGGAATACCCGGAGTAAACCCACACGGACACAGGGAGGACATGCAGGCGGTGCCTAAGGTGGGGATCGAAGTGGGAAGCTGTGTGATGACTGCACGTACTGCTTGTGCCAATGTGCTCTCCCCTGGGCAAGGTGTCTCCAATGCCTGGATGCTTTTGCACTAAAATACTTGATAAGTATCCTCTGAGAAATGAATAAGCCTTTAAAAAATGTGCTGTCAACCAAATCCAAACAGTTGCATGTAATACCGGCCAATCCTAATCGATGAGTGTTGAAACCTCACCCAGCTCTAAACTGGTCCTGTGGCGGGATGACATCAGTACAGATAGCAGCGCTGCTTAACGTAGAGGGAGAACAGTACGAGGCTATTTATCCCATGGACTCCTTCCTGTTTTCCTTTCCCAGTGGAGGAACGGATCCAAGACGAGCCTGAATGTGTTTCTCTGACTGTAACTATGGCAGCCTGAATTCGGTCCTGCTCTGTTCACCCCATGCTGATGCACTGCTCATCCCTCGACCAAAAAGGCCTGACTGATGGGACTCGTTCTGTGCTGGCAAGCCAACGCGGCTGACTGATGGTTCCAGTTCTTAGCCTGCCAGCCAAATGCTGCTGGTTTCCAGACTCCAGTGTTTCTTGCCCATGAAGGGCCTGATTCAGGTTTTATCTGACTTTTAGTAAAGCCTTTTATTGAAGGAGTGTGCTCGGCATGCTTGTGTGTCCAGTGTGTGCGCTATTTACGCACTCATATAAATATGTTGTTACGCAATCCCTTTGTCATCCATCAGCTCAAATGAGAAGGTAGTGGACCTGCACAAATTAGGAAATGGTTATACAAGAAGGTAGTAGACAGTTTGTAATAGGGGCACCTCAGGTCTGTGTCATGTGACCTCCAGCCAAAAATGCCCAGCCAACAGCATCCTGTAGGCATCATCCTATGAGCACTGATGAAGGATTAGAGGGTTACTAACAACAGATGAGCTGCTGTACAGCTTTACATCTACATGGAGAAATGATGAGTGTCTCTAACAAAGTGCACAGTGCGTGAACAGTATTTAAAAAACTCCAGCAGCACTGCTGTGTCTGATCCGATCATACCAGCTCAACACGCACTAACGTTAGAGAGCAGATGGACTACAGCCTGTAATTCTAGAACTACAAAGTGCAGTCACCACTAACACTGAAATTAAGACTAAGCAGAAAATACATTGAAAATCTGGAATGCCTAAGACTTTGCCATAGCAACAAGAAGGGTGCAGAAAATAAAATCTCCAGTTGGAATGTACAAATGCCAGGATCAGAACAACCCTGCGTGACAGTTTTGTTTATAGCCCCCACACACACCTTTGACTTTGTGTGTGCTCTGTCACGCGCTGCATAGTACCACGCCTAATTACCAGGGGTGATCGCCTGTATTTATAGGGCCTACTCTGCACGGCATGAGGTATTGTTTGGTTTCCATGTTGCGTGTAAGTATAGGTGCAGCATTGGCTCCGTTTGCAATGGGCTCCGTCCTCGTCCTGCCTCAATCACAAATTTTCAGTACAGAGAAACAGCTCAGCATGACAAACAGGCTACCCCTCACATTCACACCACCATGCAACTTTCCAGATTGTGGTCGCAACTGCAGGCTGCATATCCCATAAACCACCGGTGTTCAGGTCCTTTGACACATTATAAAGTATAAAGCCAATATGGGACTGTGGTAGCCTAGTGGTTAAGGTACTGGACTATAGACCAGGTCCAGGGTTCAAATCCCACCTTGACCTAAATTACAAGCTGCCACTGTTGGGTCCTTGAGCAAGGCCCTTAACTCACAACTGCTTGGATTGTAAGACTGTATCAATTGTAAGTTGCTCTGGATAAGGGTGTCTGCTAAATGACATAAATGTAATTATATTATAACTGATATTTATATATGAACATTTCTTTGTTTTTTTCTTTTGGCTGTTCTTCATTAAGCAAAATATCTGATAGTTATGTAAGCCATTATATTCTTTCTTGGGGCTTCTCATTCTTAAGCGTTCTTATTTACTTAATTGTTTTTGTTGTACCAATTCAAGACTAAATAAAGATTTGTACCTTTTTAAGGGCAGGTTAGAAAATAAAATGGAACAAAACCATTTTTCTTTTTCGATCTGCACCTTATGTTTACAGCAATCGTCATGTCTGGTTTAACTGTTTTATTGCTTATTAATATATTTTATTGCTAAAATGAATTACCGATCCAGTTTTTAATAGCGGTTCATATGTGGATTATAATGTGAACGTTTTTAAATGCAGAAAGGTTAGATTATGGGTTTTTAACATTGTGCCGACCATAGGGCTGCAACAACGAATCAATAAAATCGATAATAATCGATTATTAAATGCGTCAACAACGAATTTCATTATTGATTCGTGGTGTCGCATGATTTGTGTCCCCCGCCTTATCATATCCGCTTACGTTACTTGCGGCAGTGTTACAGCTATCCACTATTGCTCAAAATCGCCTCATGTAAACAAAGGAGATAACGGCGCACAAATGACGTTACAAGCAAGAAACTCTGTTTTCCCAGTCCAACGACAACGCTGAAAATGGAGTTTCTGAAAATCTTCACTCGGAAGGAGTTTTACAAAAAAAAGTCCGTTTTCATGTGGACGAACGGTCAAAACACATAGAAAAAGCCGTGTTCGTGTGGACAGGGCCATAGTCTCTAAAAAGAGAGCCAGCTTTAGCCTGGAGCATGTTGACATGA